>MDJU01000140.1:0-63574 GCA_001721665.1 Trichoderma pleuroti
ATAATGCGGTTGTTATTATAAGTTTTATAAAAGCCTATATAAATTTATATGGAAATGGCCCTTTCCTAGGGGTGGCCCGTTAGTATGTGGTCTGACTTATATGCCAGTTTAGTTCAGCAACAGGGAGCAAAGGAAGCGACTCAACTGATGCTAAATAAAACAAGCATATCCCTGCATCTGAAGCATCCAAGGGGAGCTCCTCTGCGGTCCCTATCGAAAAGAGCTATACGACCTCGGCTTTAATCTATCAGGATGATGACAAGAATTTCCCTTCTCATCCGAAGACATCGATCGATAAGCATACAAGACGTTGTAGTAGTTAATTGCAAACCAGTAAGATTATAGTTTGAATTACGGAGTTTCTGGCAATTCTTGGTGAGTGGTCCACTATTCCATGAATAGGTAGGCTGCTGGTTTCCAGGACGCAGACCTGCCATGGCGATGAGAACAAGCTTGGCATAAAGCTTGTGTCTCGAGAAACTCGGAGCACTATTTGCTCCGAGTTACCGAAAAAGAGAGATGTACTAACACGTTGTTGAATGTGTGTTTCGCTATCCGTCCCCGAAGCGATGTATCCCTCTTCGATTATCGAAAGGCGGTATGGATGAACTCAACGTGTGCAAGTCTCGAAGAGAGAACATGTCACATGCTAACCATTGTTTATTTCATACAACTAGACAATTTAGGATGTGGATACAAGCACTCGCTTATATGGTGTTTCCTAAATCAGGAACTCGCTTCTGGCCCTGCCTGGATTTCATCACTAGCCGGTCAAAGTGGTCGCTCAAATTGGCCGACCAACTCAACAGGTCCGAAGGATCAAGCGAGCTTACGCTAGTGCTTAGCTACTATAAATTAAGCCCTTGAGTCCGGATCTACAGTCAATGTGTGGCAGTTTACGAAGTGGCCTATGGTATGAATGCGTTTACGCTGTTGCCACATGGCACACCATCCATCCCCTGAAGCAATTCAGTGGAGTACCGAGAAAATAATAAAAAATAAAATATTAATAAAAAGAAAATGATAAAAAGAAAATGATAAAAGATAAATAAAAAATGGAAAATAATAAACTATCTTTATCCACATCTCTCCTCGTCCATCCATGTCTTGAGGCTAGCCTAATACAACACTACTAAACACTTTCATCTATCCATGTAACAAGCTCCTCGGAAGATCAGATGTGTGAAGATATTAGTATGATGAAATATTCTCAGTCACATGAATATTCAAGCAAGCCCCCGGCAGCCAGAGGGTTAGGTCACCTGGGACTAAAAATGCAGTAATCTAGCAAAATAATAACAATCGGAAGATCTTGATCAAAAAAGAAGAACGAAACCGAACGGGAAGAGCTTGATTCACTTAACTGACCGAGATCGAACAGGAAGAAGCCGATCGGAAGGCCTTGATCGGGGCGAGAGGACCTTTGGCCGCCATCGAGCGGGAAGTCCGCCATCGAGCGGGAAATCCACAATGGAACGGGAAAGCCACCATCGAACGGGAAGAATTTGATCCAACAGAAAGAACTTGATCGAAATAGCTAACCGAAGTTGATGCAGCAGCTTTACTTGCCCCTGTGAATGCCTGAGTGGGCATCACCCTTGTCAAGTTGTTACTTTCTCAAGCGCCCACCTTTGAATTGCCAAGACAACCTGAGTGAATTACAGAGACTCTTACACGAGTTCTCACAAACTGCATTTTGCCAAAACTTGTATCCCCGTATCCGGTGAATGACAAGGGGGAGGCGGTCAATAGTAGCACTGAGACTGAAAGCCACATCGATCCAAGGGGTAACTTACCCCGTCAACTCATACGACGTCTCTAAGCCACCGGAACTCCATACCTAGTCTCGACCTATAGCAATTAGGCAGAAGCATTTACACCCGCTAGTAGTCGCCACAACGATTATCTGATCCGAGGCTTTGAAAGCTAGACGGTAAGGCGTGTCACAACCTTGGATGATTGATTAGTGTCCACTTTCCGCTTCTTGCCGCTCCTGCCGCTCCAGGCAAAGTGTCTTTCTTACATTTCCGCCTCACGAGGATATGCGGAAATCGGTAGTTGTGGTTACATCTTCTGGAGGGTATCAGAGCAACAGAGACACAATGGCTCATGGAACTGGATCCACATCATCACGGTAGTACCGGTCGAACCAATGGACATACACTAAACAACTCGTGGCTGGCAGACAAAACTCTCTCTCTCTTTGTTGCTTCTTTACGTTTAGACGGACTTTGACAAGTTTTTTTTTGGTGTTGGAGACGCAGATGGTTTAGTCAGATTACATACATACTCCTTGACTCTTCACTAATCAAATTGTCATTGTCAAAACCAGCCGCTCCTCCAAGTCTTCAAATACCCTTGGCAACTTTCCCCTTTATCGCTCACAACCGCCCGATCTGATAAACCCATACGCAGAACTATCCTTTAAACATATTCGTTCTCGTTCTCGGTAACCCGCAAAAGACGTCAAGGATAGGACACCGCAGGGATCTGGCATGACTCGGTTTCACCTGCAAAAATACGAAGTCGCATGGAGTGGATTAGTCTGCTTCCAACAAAAGTAATCGTTACATACATATCCATTACTCGTACAAAAAGGCGAGATATTCCATTTTATCGATTTTATCGATCAAATCAAAACTAAATTAAAAAATACAATCTGGCCATTCTCCCACTTATTTTTTTGGCCGCATCGCGTTTAAGTGCCTTTGTCTGGCCTGGTAAACCCGATGCTTCATCCCTTATGCCCGACAAGCGATACGAATGGCCGAAAAGAGCCCTTAGATCCTACAAATAGCGGCTGTGATTATTCGTATATCGCATACGGAATACCGAGCGGCTAACTGCAGGGAATTTTTCTGGCTGCTTGGCACTTACATGGGCGTGATTGTGCTAAGCATCTACGGAGTAGACTACACTAGGCTGCCATATTTTGCACCTAGGGAGGCTCAAATTTTCCCCCGTCACAACCTCCTAAAATTGACCAGTACTGCTAGCGCGGTCCAGCGACGAGAATGGAAGAATAGTTCAACGGTGATGAATAATAAACATCATTCTTAGTTTGGCCACACAAACGCAGGGGCTGCAAGATGCGAGGCGGACGGGCGGCCGTTCAGTCTGTTGTACGAGACGACGAGTACATCAACAGTCGTTTCAGGGTCTGAGCCCTTGGCATGGCATGGATAGAAAGCATCAATAGCATCATGTTCTCTCTTCTTCTCCACCACCAACAACTACCGGCACTCGCTGCCTCCCTTGCTACCCAAACTAACACCAAACTGGCATATGGAGACGTCCAGTACGAGCATTCCACATGTTCCAAGTGGACGGTACAATGCCATGCCTCGTCCCGACGGCTCATGACGCGGCAAGCGGCAACACGGGCTCGAATCCCGGTCCCGGTCTGCGCTCGGCCGAGACGATTAAATAAATAAATATAATAGAAAAACAAGGGGGAAAGAAAAAAGAAATACCAAGGTAGCACTCGTAAAAGAAAATAGATTCAGACCCAGTCAGGGGCTCCACCGTGATAGTCCCAATTTTGTCGAGTCGCTACCTGATAACTCCTACTGCCACCAACTCTTCCCATTCCTAACCAGCCTTGCGGAACTTTCGGAATCCCGAGGCTACCTCCCTCTCCGATCCTTCTTGGTTTGCAAGGGGGCTGGGTTTGTCCGAGCAATTCCCCAAATAAACTTGAAGCAGGAGCGGACAGCCATGCCTTATCCGAGAACGACGCCCACTAACCAAAGATGTACTGCGTCTAGTATGGGCGTGACACGTTAATAAGCACCGTAAAGACTTCCAGTTCCACCTCTGGTCCACCTGGCTCTCGCTCATGTCGGGGAATGGCGGCAATGAGATGAGTTTCAATGACATTGAGTCCAGGGTGCAGCATAACATCAAAGGCCCGCTCATGATGCGTCTGGTTGGGGATGGGCTGCATCAACTGTTTCCAGGGCTGCCTGTCCACCAGAGTCCAGAGGCTATACTGACGGTCTTGCAAAAAGGTTGGCAGCGTCGCGACGATCCAGATGCGAGTCTGTGTTGGCGGCAGGTTGATGGTCGCCGACTGTTGCATCTCCTTTGCATTGGGCAAGATGGTGAGCAGCGTAGGGCGCTCATTGGGCATGCTAGGATGTGTTTGAATCCGCAATTTCTCAATCAGCGCACTGTCGATTCCTTGATTCAGAGTTAGCAAGCCTCGACATAATGGTTATGGACGTTGCGCGTACCTTTGCTGGCAGGGCGGAATCTTCTCTGATCCGCATATCCATTAACGAGCGGGTTCGTTTGGAATGGCTGGGATGGAATCATGGGAAGAGGAGGCCGCACGGCAGGCTGTCCCGGTGCACCGGCTGGCATGTTACCAACTGCTGGGGATGCCCGAATGCCATCTTCCATCTTCAGCCCCAGCCCTACCTGGGATGAGGGCGTTGGAGACGGCGCAGACGCCGAGACACTACGAGGGGCTTCGAGGTTGGTCGAGAGCTGCCCGGCGCCGTTGACATTGCCATTCGTCTCCGAGGATTGGGCTACCTGAGGTGCTGGCGATGCTACGGAGCTGTCACGCCCGCCAACGTGGATGGTAATCTTCTTGGACGAACCAGGGGTCTCGGATCCCTGCCCGACCTTGAGCTTAATTTTTGGCTGTGATGGCTCCGAGACAGCTGCTTGTGCCTTTTTGAGTTGGCCGTAGAAAAATTTCTATACGCATTTGTAAGATGTGTGAAGCATGTAAAGTATCAAGTCATACACAACTCACCTCGAGCTCTTGTGCCAGAACATAGATATCGCTGCCTTCTTCGTTGTAGAAATAGGCATTGTTCCAGAGGAGCTTGGTTTTCTCTTCAAAAGCACTCCAGCTCTTGAACTCGCTGACTCCCGTCGCATCATGTCGTCCCTGCACGCCTCTAACCATCTTTTGCAGTTTCTTGATGGACAGAGGATCGGTAATGACCTTGTAGTAATCCTTCAAAGCTCGCGGAGGAAGATTGATAAAGGGTTCAAAATAGGCATCGTCATATCTGGAAATGGTCCACGTCAGTAAAATCTCAGTTTTGGACGGGGTGGGTTGGCTTGACGCACTCTGGTTCTTGGTGGCGCAAAAGTTCTTCGACAATTTTTTCCTGGGCTTGCTGAAATGTAAGGCCCTTGTATGGTACATTTTCGTATTGGTGATCGGGGCGACTGGGCGGCGACCGAGCTCGAGAGCTTTCGTTATTCGAACTCCTACGCGTACGGCTTCGCTTGAGTATAATGGCTTTTCGTCTCGATCTGGGCTCTTCATCTTCTTCAGGCTCCTCCTCGCCCTCGGCATCTTCATCTTCTCCCTCGGCATCTTCGTCAGCTTCGGCATCCTCACCCTCGGCATCTTCTTCTCCCTCATCTTCCTCCTCTTCATCATTCCCTTCCTCTTCCTCATCATTTTCCGGCGGTAGCGGGGTAGGCACGGCTTGGTAAGAGCGGTTGCTGTATGCAGGGTTCGTTTTGGTCATGTAGTTGCTCAGTGCCTTGCGAACTCGCTCGGCATCGTCAAAAACTTGCGATCCCCTGGAATAAAAGTCTTTTGCATTGGCAATCATCCTTTTGAAGTAGCTCTCGAGCTCTGCGAGGCTCTTGAATTCGCCATCGATAAGCTTTTGTTCAATGGTTTCGAGAGAAATCGGCAGTCGCGTCTTTTTGTAGTAGTCTGGGTTTTCTTTTCGTGGAACGAGCTTCTCAAAGTATATTGCAACGGGACGACCACTTTGGAGAGAGAGATGCGGTTAGCGAGGACACAATGTGACGACAAAGGTAAAAACCAGAGGCAGCAGCAGCGTACCTTTTATCAGCTGTCCGACGGATCTGATCGAGGAAGACCAATCCGTGCGCGGTGGTCGATTCGCGAGACTCGCCCTTGGAAAGATCGAAATCTTGCTGTTCGGAGATGGTGGTGTTAGCGCGCGGAGATGATCTGCAATGTGCGAGTGTGTAAGAGAGCTTCAGCAGGGCGTGGGAGAGTGCACGCAATCGAACAATGCAGGCGCATGCAGCTCCGTTGCCGAAAGGTAAAAAAAAATCCATCGAGACAAGTAGATAGAGAATAGAGTCTCGAGCATTGGTAGAACCGGGCTGGGCCATTACTCACAGCTACTCTGCGCCGCTTGGCTATGCGGTCCTCTGCATCCGTCGCCCCATTCGCCTTTCGCTTGGCCTCCATCTTGGTCTGGATGGTGAGCGTTACCGCAGGCACATTCCCGTCCGCCGCGAGGGACCTCCTGCGCAGTCGTGAGGGCTCAATGGCTTCTCGAGTCCCGTGTCGCAAACCACGGCCTGGCGACGACTATCGCCAGCGTGGATTGACGCGTGTTGATGCTTTTTTTTTCAGTGGGCGACGGCGCGCGCTATTGCTGCTCTGCTACGGAGCGGGCGGGGGCCTCAACGTTGTGGAATCTGCCGCGCTTCTGGAGATGCCTGGCTGGCTGCTAAGAATAAGAATATCGACGCTTGCTTGCGCTGCTTGCGAATACGAGACGCAGGCGTGATGCTGAGTCGTTGGTTAGTCCAAAGGGTTTGGCTTTTTCCCTCCAGAGGCGCAGGAACAGGGAGTTGAGTGCGACGAACGGTACCTTGAAGGGTACAAGTGGCCAGGTACCGCGGCTGGGGCTAGGCCTGATGCGGCCATGAGGCGGCAGCCTAAGGCAAAGAATTTGGCCCTTCAGCTGCGGCTGTCAGTTGGCCTGAATGGAACTACTCATGCTCTTGCATCATGTTACACAATTGTATTGTGTCTTTGTCACTTTACAATAAGTAGGTACCTGTTTTTACGTGTGAATCAAGTGAAGCTAGCGTGAAGCATCAATAGTAATCACAAGATACTTACTCTGTACATGTATTGATAAGAACAAGCAGCTGCTATAATCAACTGGTTTCAGGCTCTGTGTACATGCAGTTTTCGTGTCACAGCTCCATCGATATAGGTACATGTACATACTTGGACTAAAACACCAAGTCCAGAACAAAAGCCAAAAGCTTCTACCGACGCCAGATTAGATAATGCAATCAAGGTTTGACTCAAATGCCAGCAACACGCTGCACCTCTTCCATCCCGGACGGACAATTTCTTCAATCCTTCTTCCTCTTGCTTGCATCTCATCTCAGCCCAGACAAATAAAAAAACATCAGTCAAATCAATGCGCGGTGGGGTCAAACTGCAGACCCCACCATGAATGACGACTTGGGCTCCTTAAAAGCTATACCGCCTTGCTGCCTCAAATCTTCCATAGCAGTCTGTGTATGTACAGCCCATCATCTCATCTCATCTCCTCAATCCCTCACCTCCCAATTCCTTCTCGCCATGTCAGCCGCCACAGCTCCGGGCGATCGCTCCTTCAAATCCTGCCTCTGGGCAAGCGGCGCCTCCAGCCGGGCGTCCCAGAGCCGGATCTATGCGCAGGCCGCTGCAGCCCCTGGATCTCCCCATTATTAAGCATCTCAATGCAAACAGAGTAATTCTAGCATCTGCTTCTCCGCGGAGGAAACAGCTCCTGCAGCAGGTATGGCACTATGAGAATGGCATGATGGTGGTAGTGCAAGGTTGAAGTAACACGAGCAATTAGATGGGCCTCTCCAGTTTGGAGATTACTCCGTCAACCAAGCCCGAGGACCTTGACAAGAAGGCGTACGGCCCCTGGGAATACGTCTCAACTACCGCTCGTAACAAGTGTCTTGACGTTTACTCCACTACGTTGGAGACGCACCTTGCTTCCATCCCTGATCCTGCTCTCGTCATTGCCGCAGACACCATTATTGTTACTCGCGATGGGCGCATTCTGGAGAAGCCTCGGAGCGAAGCAGAGCACGTGCGAATGCTCAAGCACCTGCGCGATACTCGCATGCACAGAGTGTTGACTTCAGTCTCTGTACTAGCCCCCCGAGAAGACGCAAGAGCTCCGGGCTACGACATCCAAAGCCACACCGAGGAGACCAAGGTGTACTTTTGGGAAGAGGGCAACGGGCTCCCGGACGACGTCATTGAGGCCTATGTCAAAACCCGGGAGGGTGTTGACAAGGCTGGTGGATACGGAATCCAAGGCATTGCGGGAATGCTATTGGTGGAAAAGATTGAAGGGAGCGTCGACAATGTAATTGGACTGCCTGTAAAGAAGACGCTGACATTAGCGGAAAAGGTCATCTTCCAGCAGGACCGGGATGACTATGATGAAGAGGGTTCGGCTTCAGAATGATGAGTTTAGCGGTTTGATATGAGATTGAGGTGGCTCTCCAGGCGTTGCTCGGGTGAACCACAAACATCACATACTTGCATGTACTTTGTGTGACAATACGCCCCAATGTAATGGGGAGCAAGTCTCTGTTGTTAATAGGTCTACCCTGGCATCAGTCCATGATGATGTACCTCACAATTGGCGACAACTCAATCAGTATGTCCCAATTGCAACGAGAACTGAATAGAAAAGAGGGGGGCAGTCCTCGAGCCTGCATTGGTATTCCTTGTCGGAGCAGCAGCAGCAAGTGTTTATGTTTAGCATGTGATTGGCGTCATGGTACTGAATCGGGAGTCTCAGGGTCGTACGAGTACCTACAATTGCATGTGCTTGGCATGGGGCGCAGCTCGTCGAGGGGTAACGGCAAATATGAAACAAAAAGAGGACAAGAATTCCCGAGTGACGATGGAATTTTTTTTTTAAAAAAAAAAACAAAGAGTGAACAAATAAATCATTGCTTGTACAGAGTTGAGACCACTTAGATCTACCACGGAGAAGCAAAAACAGCATGGAAATGGAATCGAAAAGAGGGCGCTTTTGGGGGGCAGCTAGACGCAGGGACCGGCACTTCGGCCCCGAGAATCTGGGGCAAGATCCTTGCTCTCCTAGCGCTGTAACAGGCGTGGTGGCTTTTTCTTCTTTAATTGCATTGCACGCGCGCATGTGATCCCTCATCTCAACAATGACATTGCAAACGCGCTCGACGGGGAAATCGTACCACGTTTGATAGAATAAAGTGCCCCCAAGCGGCGAATCGATCTGAGCCGCCGTGCTACATTTCTTTTTTTGCTTCTTTCTCTTCTCTTCATGTCGTGCTCTTCATACTGCTTCATTCGCATCGATTGATTCTCAAGCGCCGGTTGCGCGCAGGCATTCACATGTGCTTATCGCATCACACATGACCCGCGCAAAATGTCATCCTCACCAAGCCAAACCTCGGGCTCTGGCGACGCCAGCAAGGCCACGCCCTCGGGCGCAGCAGTAAACGCAGACGACAAGCCGCGGCTCACAGAGGAGGAGAAGAAGCAGAACCACATTGCATCAGGTAAATGAGAAGAGAGAGGATGCGCTTCATTCTCACGAGGGAGTGCCAACAAAGGGCTAACGTCGCGCGCGCATAGAACAAAAGCGCCGTCAGGCCATTCGCGAGGGCTTCGATCGGCTCACTGAACTCGTGCCTGGTCTGGAGGGACAGGGTCGCTCCGAGGGATTGGTCCTGAAGCGCACCGTGGACTACATGCGCGAGCAGATTGTGCAGAGGCAGGCCTTGATTGAGCGCATCGAGCAGGCAGGCGGCAGCGTTGATCCCAAGTATAAAAAGTAAGTTTGCCGTTGAAAGTTGAGGAGCGTCCATGACGGAAATTGACACGATGAAAAGGGTTTCACAATTGTCAAGGCAAGGGCTCGGCCGGTGAATGGCTGGTTGATGTTTTCGTTGCCCTTTACTTTGGGTGAGTCGAGAATCGAGCGAGACGCGGCCACCAAGGCCATTACGAAGCGAGCATATTCTCTCCTCATGACCGCTGCAGAAAGAAGAGGTCGCGGCGGTAGGTGAAACAGCGCATGATGGGACTACATGGACCATCATCCACGTGCAGTTTGTGCTGTCACGACGAATCATACAAGTATCAACATATATCTTCCAGGTCGATTGTTTATTTGAAGATTGGAAACGGGCTTGTGATACCCATTGGGAACGAGGGGCGGGGGAGGAAATAATAGATGGATACAGGCTAATCAATCCATGGCGTGGTTGGATGGGAATCATAGATGAGACAAGTTGTTCATTCAAATGTATCTACCATGCGAAGCATTCTATCGCGCGTCTCCAGCGGACTCAACCTTTCCTTGCCCAGGCTGACCTGTTGATTCTTGGCATCTTGCTCACCCACCACCAAGACAAGGCCATAGCCGCTCGCGTGGGCCTCCCGAATCTTGGTCCCCAGGGGCCTCGCCGTCGTGTCCATGTCTACGGCCAGGCCCGTTTGCCCCGAGAGACTCTCGAGAGCCGGCAACCCATCGGCCTGCAGCTTCTTGTTGCCAAGGAGAATATCGCGCACCTCGTCAGCCCACTCTACAACTGGGTCTGATGTGTTGACTGTCAATATGATGGCCTGCCTCGGGTTCAGCCAAAAGGGCCATTTCCCGTCATAGTTCTCAATCAACAGCGCCAGCAGCCGTTCTACGGATCCCAAAACTGCACGGTGAATCATGACCGGCCGAACAGGGCCGTAGTGGGCAAGAAGGTCCGGGTCATTGGTCGTCTCGCCACGGGCCTCGTACTCTGGTGCCGGCGCCTGATACTCCAACTCGAATCGCTTGGGTAGCTGAAAGTCTAGCTGAATGGTGGCCGTCTGGTGTTCCTTTTCCTCGGAGTCTTTGAGCACAATATCGATCTTGGGGCCGTAAAAGGCGCCGTCGCCTTCGTTTATTGTCCAATCCATGCCTGAAGCGTCCAGCGCTCGTTTCAGGCTGTCTTCTGCGCGCGCCCACTCCTCTTCCGTGCCAATGTAATGATCCTTGGGCCTTGTGGACAACGCCAAGCGGTAGCTGACTCCAAGACGCAGCACGCTATATACCGTCTTGACAAAATCCAGCGTCTTCTTAATCTCTCCCTCGACCTGGCTTGGTCTACAAAAGATGTGGCCGTCATCTTGGTGAAAGCGACGCACCCGGGTCAGTCCTGACAAGGCGCCCGATATCTCGTTCCGGTGGAGGGGACTGAAGTCGGCGTATCTGACCGGCAGGTCTCTGTAACTATGCAGCTTGGATGCAAAGATGAGACAGTGGCCCGGACAGTTCATGGGTTTCAGCCCATAGTCGTCGTCTTCTTCCACCGCAGCTTCGTCTTTGGCGTGGTCCGTCCCGCAACACCCCAAGTCCCGGGGCCCTCTTGGTTGCCCGTCACGGAATACATGTCTTCTGCATAATTCTCCAGATGGCCCGACTTTGCCCACAGCGACTTCTTATATATCGTCGGCGTGATGACCTCCTGGAACCCGTACCGCACGTACTGCTTCCGCAAAAAGTCCACCAGCCGGTTGAATATGCGAGCGCCGTTTGGCAGGAAAATGGGCGAGCCGGGGCTGTAGACGGACGTCATGAAGAGCTCCTGCTGGTTGCCCAGCTTCCGATGATCGGGCGGTTCGCGCTTCTCGGGCTGCTTGGAGTAGTGGCGCTTGGAGAGGCATGCCGGGCACGTCCACTGCCTCCTGGCGAGGGCAGCGGCGACAAGCCTGGGTGTGCGCGAGCGGATCATTGCATTGGCGCAATTGGCGTGCCTGGATGAGCGGAATGGGAGTTGAGGCTTGGAGATGGACGATGCTGGGTGAGATTTCGAGTTGAGCCTTGTCGTGGCGGGAGCTTTTTTTTTTGCTCCATGGGGCATAGTTTGGCAGGCTGGGCGCTAAAGAGGCCAAGGGTCATCGCTGTAAGTGCAATTGTCTCTCGGCCGATTCACCGAGCATGTAGTTACTGCTTGGGCGTCATTCGATCTTGAGACCTAAACATTGACTCTTAGTTAATTAATTAATAAAAGTGTCTGCAGGTTTGTTATTTGTTTTCATCGTTTCCCTATATTGAGACCCTTGTTTCCATGTGATCAAAAAATCAGCAAATAGGCAATATTGGGAGTTGCCAGCCTCGTCTTATAATCCTTTTTGCTACCCCTCCAACTCCAAGCAACTAACGGCACCAAAACCCAGCCCCACCATCACCAAGCACCTAAACTGCAACCTCCTGCATCTTCAAGCGGGCAGCACGCCTTGATGAGCTCAGCACGATTCATGACACTCCCATAGCCGCATCAGACACCCCGAGCCTCGCAGCCTCGCAGCTTGACAGCCGCCTCGAACGGCGTTGGCAGCAACCATGAGTTTCTCAATCGAAGTGCCAGGAGACGCGGCTCCGCTGTCCCTACAAGAGCTTTGCCGCACGTTGCACGCCGCAACCTCGTCCTCTGACCATGTCCAGCGACAGGCTGCCGGCCAGCAGCTGTCCACCTGGGAGTCACAGGCCGGCTATTACTCGTCGTTACAGGTATGGCTACGGCTACGGCTACGGCTGCTGTTTGTCCTTGTCCATGCTGCGTGCATTGTGCATCGTGCTAACATCTTGTGCCACTTGCAGTCCGTGTTCCTCGACAAGTCGCTCCCCCTCGAAATCCGATTCCTGGCCATTATACAAATCAAAAACGGCATTGACAAGAACTGGAGGCTGTATGCGAGCTCAAAGCAGGGCATCACCCCCGAGGAGAAGAACTTGATACGGTCACGGCTGCTCCAGGGCTCTGTCGAGGAGGAGGAGAGGCATCTCGCGCTGCACAATGCCTTGGTCATTGCCAAGGTGGTCCGGATCGACTATCCAGAAGAGTGGCCACAGGCCCTTCCCGACATCATCAGCCTCCTGCGATCCACTCGAAACGCCAACCAACATCATCTCTACGGCACCTTGCTAGTGTTGCTACGGGTCATCAAGGAGATGGGAAGCGCACGGCTAAGGAGGTCGCAAACGGCTCTGCAATCCATCACGCCGGAGATTGTCTACATTCTGTCCGAGATATACTCTGAGAAATCGGCATCGTGGATCAACTTTTTAAACACCGGACACGGAAACGGCGACGAGGCCAACCTGGCCATGATGAACAGTCTCTCCGCGCTCAAGACGCTTCGTCGCCTCATCAGCGTGGGCTACCTGCGGCCTCATGCCGACAGTTCTGTGAGTGAGTTTTGGACGCTGTCTCAGAACCAGTTTGGCCTGTTCCTCGGGTTCGTGAACCACGACTCCGCTGTGCCACCGCCGTATCAAGACTTGGTAGGGAAGCATCTTCTCCAGTTCGCAAAGTTCCACATCGACCAAGCCGAGCACTTTGCTGCCAGCTTTGCTTTCCTCCCCAACTCACTGTCCCTAGTCAATGCATACTGGGATCTCATTTCAAAGTTTGCGGAAATCTTCGTCTCGTCTGGCGGCATTCGTCAGGGCTCCGGCGACGCAGGAGCAAAGGCAAAGACAGAAGGGCCGCTAATGGAAAAACTGGCCCTCAAAGGCCTGCTCCTCCTCCGTGCCTGCGTGAGAATCGCCTTCCAGCCAGTGCAGACATTCAAGTACCGCACGCCAGAGACAAAGGCCGAACAGGAAGACGCCAAGCATATTGTCAGGACGGAGCTCTTCAAGGACGATCTGGTCATCCAAATCGTCAACACCATCATTTCACACCTGTTCGTCTTCCGTAGATCGGATCTCGAATCTTGGGAGGAGGACCCGGAGGATTGGGAGCAACAGGAGCAACACGAGGGCAACGCATACGAATGGGAAGTCCGCCCATGCGCCGAAAAGCTTTTTCTAGATCTTCTCACCAACTTTAAGCAGCTTCTGGTGCCTCCCCTGCTATCGTATTTCCAGACGGCGCAATCCCCTCAGGCAGACATTGCTACAAAGGAGGCGGTGTACACTGCCATGGGCCTCTCAGCGGCGCACGTGGTGGGTGCATTTGACTTTGATGCGGTACTGGCCTCGACCATTGTCAACGACGCCCAGCAGCAAGGCGGTCTCTACAAGGTGCTTCGGCGACGCATCGCCATCCTGATTAGTCTGTGGGCGCCAGTGAAGCTAGGCGAAGAGAGCAGACCCATTGTGTATCAAATTTTCCAGCATTTCCTCAACGCAAACGATGAGACAAACGACATTGTAGTGAGGATCACGGCGGCACGGCAGCTCAGGTGGGTCGCCGACGAGATTGATTTCAGCGTCGACGCATTTCTGCCGTACACATCGGACGTTCTCAAGAACCTTACGGAGCTCATTCAGAACGTGGAGAGCGACGAAACTAAGCTGGCCATCCTTGAGTCGATTCGAATCCTGGTGACGAGAATGGAGGAACAGGTGGGCCAGTTTGGAGACCAGCTCATGGTGGCTCTGCCTTTGGTGTGGGAAGCCTCGGGGACGGAAGAATACATGATCAAACAGGCCGTGATTGCCATTTTCGCGGCGCTGGTGATGAGCATGGGTCCCGAATCTCAGCGGTACCAGGGCTCCATGCTTCCCTTGCTGGCAGAAGCGGCAAGGCCAGGCTCAGACTTGCACCTGAACCTCATTGACGAGTCGCTGGAGCTCTGGAATTCCATCCTCACGCAAAGCAACCCCCCGCTTGCCTCTGAGCTCGTCAACCTGGCGGAATTGCTACTCCCCCTACTAGAGTACCAATCTGAGATTGTATCCCTCGCAATCTCGGCCATTGAATCCTACATCCTGATTGCACCCTCGGCGATGCTAGAGGATAGACTTCGACGGCCGACACTCATGGCACTAAGCACTACCCTGGACTCCAAGAGTCGAGAGCATGTTCGCGTGGGTACCGTGTGCATTGAGCTCCTCATCCGGTCGGCTGCCGAACTGGGAGGGGCCGAGGGAGTCTCGGTCATTGTTCGAGACATGGTAGAAACCGGTTTCATGACCAAGATCATGGCCAATCTTCATGACGCCTGGGAGGCCAGCCAGACCACTGGGCCCAATAGAAGACAGAGCAAGCTCAACACGGTCACGCAGGGCGACTACTTTGCGATCCTTGCTCGCCTAATACTGGCCGAACCAAACTTGTTTGTGCAGATGCTGGGCACGGTTGGCAACGTCGAGGAGGTGTGGAGCTGGCTCTCCGCGGGGTGGTTCACATATCAAGCGAGGATGGACAATATAGATCGCCAGAAGCTCTATCTCCTCGGCTTGACGCGCCTGCTGGAACTTGGTTCGCCAATGCAGGAGCTGGTGCTGGGCAGGCTACAAGACTTTTTGGATTTGTGGACAAACGTTATTATAGATCTTCAGGACGGCAGCGAGGTCAATGGCAGTGATTGTTTGGTTTGGGGGGCGGAAATCGAGGTTGAGGAGTATGATACCCCGAAGATGATTCTGGAGAAGCAGAGCCAGCACAAGGATCCGGTCCATTGCGTGCAGGCGCTGCATTTTGTAAAGGTGAGGCTGCAGGACGTCGTTGCGCGAATCGGAGGGGAGGCGGTTTTCCAGGAGAAGTGGGCCATTAACGTGGACAAGGAGGTCATGGACGCTTTCCAGAAGCTGATGAATGGGGGTACGCAGTGAGGAATTGGAAGCTGAGGGAGGAAAGGGAGCCGCGTGACTTGGGCATTGTAATGAGAATATGACTTGGATGACGAGCCTGCACGATTTGCGTGAGCGAGGCATAAAGAGATGTTATTAGAATTGTCAGCTGCCATGGGTAGGTGTTGAAACAATGAACATGAAGCATACGTGATGCTGAATTAGGGGGTTCCCGTTTTCCTCGGCCTGTATATTCATGTTTTACAACCGACTGCTACCCTCCTGAGGCACCTTGATGACGACTTTACCCCAGGTTCCTCTCCCTCCCAGCGCCACGAGCGCATCCTTGACCCTGTCCAGCCCGACAAACTCCTCATCCGTGTACTCGGTGCCCCTGATCTTGCCCTCCTTGACCAGGGCCATGATGCCCTCCCACACCTTGGGAATGGTCTCGCGCTCGTGAATCGAGTAGGCGCCCCAGTGGATGCCGACGAGCGAAATGTTCTTGAGCAGGACCTTGTTCATGGCGACCTTTTCAATGGCGCCGGCGGCGAAGCCGACGACGAGGATGCGGCCGTTCCAGGCGGTGCACTTTGTGGACTTGTCGACGAGGCCAACGGGGTCGTAGACGATGTCGACGCCGCGGGACTTGGGCGTCAGGGCCTTTACCTGGGCGGGCCAGTCGGCGTCGGCGTAGGAGACTGTGTGGTCGGCGCCAAAGGATTTGGCGATTTCGAGTTTGCGGGGGGTGGAGGCGGTGGCGATGACGGTTGCGCCAAAGGGCTTTGGCGACTTGAGGGGGACTTTTGTCAGCTTGTTGATGGTGGTGATGGTGGTGATGTGTGAGTTGACATGAGTTGAGTCAGGGGGGGTGAGAGAGGCTCATGGTGAGAGTGAGACCATCCACGACTCACTCAAAACTCACGCTCACTCACATCACATTATAAAAAAAGAAGTCACATAAACAAAAAACTCACCCTGAACAGCCGCAAGCCCGACGCCTCCCGCCGCCGCATGCACCAGCACGACATCGCCCGCCTTGATGCCCGCCCTCACCACCAGCGCGCCGTAGCTCGTCGGCGCCGTCACAAACAGGCCCGCGGCGTCCCGGAACGACCAGCCCTCGGGCACCGGCAGCAGCGCCACCTCCTTGGAGCACAGCTTCGTCGCAAAGGCGCCCTGGGCGGCCCCAAAGACGCGCGCCCCGACGGCGAACCGCGGCTTGGTCCGGGCTCTTGCGCGGCGTGGCCACGACGGTGCCGGCGAACTCGGCGCCAGCGACCCAGGGGAAGGCTGGAAAGCAAGGATGGGTTAGCTATTTCTGCTTCCAGGGGGAATTATTCAATGGTCCTTGTTAGATGCGGAAACTCACGCGGCTGGTTCTGGTAGCGTCCCTGGACCTGCAGGATGTCGAAAAAGTTGGCGGCCGCGGCGTGCACTTCAATGACATACTCGTCGTCTTTGGGCACGGGATCAGGCAGCTCCGTCACCTGGAGCTCCGCCGGGCTCTGCAATTCAGCAGTGAGAAACTGTCAGCCATTTGTTCCATCTCTCTTCACTGTGGGGCATTTGAGAGTAAAGTTGAGAATGAGATGCCAATGACGGGTAGAAAAGGGGGAGGAAGAAAGGAATGTGCTGGTTGGTTGGGCACCTTACCTTGACATATTTCTGGATTTCAATGCCGCGCATCTTGTGCAAACCGATAGCAAAAAAGATGAAAAAGATAAAGTAAAGAAAAAAGGACAGCTGATTACGCTCGTACCAAAGGAAATTCAAACCTAAATACTGCGAGCAGATCCCAAGGAATGTAAGCCGTAAGAATTGATGATGAAGAAAAAGTCCAAAGCCTCTCAGACAAGAAGAATTGGAGCCTCTAATGTACCGTAAGCGCCCCCAGCTCAAAGATGCCTAGATCCGGGGTACGGACGGTTCGGCGGGGGAGCCGAGGCATCTCCAAGTCCGGCAGCTCTTTGCCGAAAAGCGCCCAGCTCCGAATTCTTTTACTATTTTGGATATGTTCCATCCCCGGATTTTATTCTATGTCCTTGATGACATCAATGTAATAATATTTACTGTGTATTTATTTGGTTTGAGAGACGTGAGTTTCATCTTGACTGTCATTGTACAATGTATCTATACACATGCCTACTCGAGTAAAGTAGCATCAATCTCTCTGCACCCGCTCGTCTCGTCCATTTTACGCTCCCTCCGCGCTCGGTATCGGTACAGCTCACAGCTCACCCGGATAGTTTCAAAAGGCAATCTTCACCGTCAACCACGCCGTTTATACACAAAGATTTGTCATTACCATCACTGAAGCAGAAAAAAATACATTGAGTGAATCGCGCCCAGTTGCCATGCAAACTCTCGAGGCCTAGTCCTTGGAATAAGAAGATAGAGGTAGAAGAAGGAAGAAAAAAAGGCCCGCGTCCATAGTCTCCTCGCTCAGCATGGCGCGCTCTCAAAGCCGAAGCTTCGCGCTTGTCGTGGCCGTCATGGGCCAGAATATGTCGACATGTCCATTATTGACGCTGCGCTTGATCCGAGTCGCGACGACGCTGCCACCGATATCGAACATATAGGATTAACGTCAAAATCAGCCAGATTAGGGTCAGCAGACGCTAGATTCCGCCCAGCAGGTGCTCGACGGCACCCTGCACGCTTCCTCCACTGCGTCTCAAAGCCGCCACGTTTCGGTCAAAATCGTAGAATCCCATGTCGTTGAGCTGTCGGAGCTGCTCTGCGTAGCGCTCTTCGGCCGGTCTGTTGTCCGGCGGGGCAGCGGCTGCTTGCGGCGAGAACAATTGCATCATCTGTTGGAATTGCTCGGGGTTCATGGCAAACGGATTCGCCCCTGCCCCTCCAGCTGCGGCCGGCGGGAACAAGGCCGCAAAGGGGTTCGGCGCCGCCTGCGCTTGGCCCGCACCCGCGTTGCCTCCGGTTCCTGCCGCCGCCGCCGCTCCTCTGTTCTCCGTCGTCCCCGTCTCGGTACCGGCCGGGCTGGCGGCTGGTGCGGGCGGGGGGAGGGATATTCAGCAGCTGCTGGAGCATGCTGAGGTTGCTGGCGCCGCCAGCACCCCCCATGAATGGGTTCATAAACGGGTTTGCAAAGGGGTTCTGCTGTTGGGCGTTTGCCTGGCCAGCTGCACCATCTGCCGCGGGCGCACCGTCGGGCGTCGTGTCTGTGGCGCCGGGGGCAGGGAATGCCGACTCGCCTCTGCCCATGCTCCGCTGCATCCGCATCGCCTGTGTCATCATCTGCGGGTTGCTCATCATCTGTCGCATGAACGGTGATGTAATGATCTCGCGAGCGTTGGGGATGTTGCGCAGCATGGGGTTCGCCTCGATGAGCATGTTGATAAAGTCGGGGTTGTTAAGCGCCTCGTTCATGGACTGCTGTACGTTGGGATCGGCCATCATGCGCCCCAATCGCTCCTCGTCCATTGGAGGACCCATCTGGATTCAACAACCAAGAGCGTCAGTCGAGTTTCCCCTCACGGCGAACAAGTCGAGCCAGGATTCAGAGGGGTAGGAAAGCACTTACGCCGCCGTCGGGGCCAAACATGTCCATGCCGGGCAGGTTGATCTGGTGACCAGCGTATCTGGCGCCAGTAAGGCCAGCAAGCGGGTTGTTTGCGGTGCCTGAAGCCATGTTGGTCGGCACGGCCGGGGGTGTCGAGGCAGCAGCCGCAGCAGCCGGAGCGGTGTTGCTGGCGGCGCTCTTGACCATGTGGATGGTGTTGTTGGGCTTGATCTTGTACGTGGCCAGCGTGTCGTCGTTCTTCATAACGCGGCCAGAGTAGATGAGGCGCTGCCGGTCGACGGGGATGTTCTCGAACTCGGCCGTGGACAGCTTCGTCTTGAGGTCCAAGACGGTCGCCGACTCGGCCATGGTGATAGTGTGCGAGCCGTCCTGCGCCGTCTTGACCCGAAAGGTGATTTGGGCATCGCTGCCCGCCTCTGCGTTGTCGGCCATGACGAGGCAAGCGAACCGGAGGAAGCTGTGCGGGGACAAGAGAGAAGAGACAAGAGACAAGAAGAGACAGAGAGAAGCGGGCAGTGCCGAGGTTGGCGGCAGATCTATCGCTATCCGATGGACTCGGCGAGAAAAAAGAGCGTGCTACTGTCGTATAGGGATGTTGAAGCGGCTGATGATCAGATCAGGCTATCGGGCGAGTTCTGTGGCGAGATTTATTGCTGTGCAAGTGGTTAATAATGCGACAGAGGCTGAAAGGCCGCGGGTTTGGTGGGGCAGAGCGAATGGATGGGAAGAAATGGGGATTGGATCGATGGGTGCGATGGGAGTGTTGAGTGCTGTAGGTGCGTACATGTACAGGCCAGTCAGTGACGGTGCTAGTGCAAGTGCAGGTGCTGCCCTCCACTGTATTCACTGTATCCAATCCTCAGCCAGTGCCTCTAGCGGTTGTCGCGTGCTGTAGATTTGGGGAGTTCGGTTCCAGTTTCCTGCAGGCAATCAGGCCTTCAGTGCTTGTGTAGGTTGTCACAGAAACACAAACAACATAAGGATAGGTATCAATATCATCAATATGGATGGTACTGGATGGACCTTCCCATATGTACTTGCACGAGGTACAAAAAAACAATCTCAGGGGGCTGGACACGCATCGGTCCAATGGCCGCCGTCGACTTGAGTACATGTAATCACCGCGAGCTTTCCATCGCAGTCTGTTGGCTTCTACGGCCACATGCCTCGATCCAACTCAATCGTACGCGTATGTGCAGTGGTTACCTGCCTTGGCTGTCAGATGATTTTCGACATGGATCCAATAATACCGGGAATCCGATATTGATTAGCACCCACCTATTGCACCTGTGCCATCTTCTTTTAGCTACAGTATTGATCCTTTTTGGTCCAGCCCAGTCCAATCACAGTTGCAGCCACAGTTGCAGTCTAACAAATCTTGGTCAAAGCAGTCTGGCCGTCTAACCAGCGGTATAGATTAGGTCTCAAGTTCACGTACATGTATACAGACGGAATTTATGTCCAAATAAAATAAATGTTCAATTCAATCCAGCATTAATTATCCATCTTTAGATACATGTATGCTGGCTACAGATACTGAGCTTGTACTCACTCACTTGAGCCACATCATTGAAGCTCTAATCGCGGCTTAGCGGGGCAATCACCAGATCAAGACATATCGTAGAAGCTTATTCAAACCTCAATCTCTTCAACTCAACCCATCTCATCTCATTCAACATACTCGCGCAATAAATTTCATATGCACTTGCGCACACCGCTGTACATCTAGTATATGAATTACCAGCTCAGCGCTTCCCGCCCGGCATGAATTAGCACAGACGTCCCTCATCGCACCATGAACGCGCCGACATCACCATGATCCAAGGCATCTTTTACGCTCGCTTCTTCCCCCAACGAAGGTATCTCACAAGCTCTCCATCTCACAATTCACACTCCTTCATCAAAGCCAATCTCTTACTCTCTCTCCCCCCAGGCCCCAAAATCGTCGCCCAGGCTCCCCCAGGCTGCATCACCGCCTCCGGCAACGGGCCTCCCCTCGTCGACTTTGACGTCTTACAAGAGTACATCATCCCTCGCCAGGCCTTTTGCAACCGCTATGTCACCATCAACTCCCCCGACGGCAAGTATACCATCCTGGGGTTCCCCGTCGTCATCCCGCACACAAAGTACATGCGCAATGAGTTCATCTTCAACTTTGGCCTGCTGGTCGAGGCCGACTGCGACCAGACGCCGTTTGAGCGCGTCGTACGGTGTCTGGCCGAGACCTTTGCGGAGATGGAGAAGCAGAACGAGTATCTGAGCCTCAGCGAGGCAAAGGGCCCCGAGGGCGGCGACGGCGTGCGGAGGCCCATTGAGAGTTTGCTTGAGATTGTCAAGGAAGACTTGAACAATTATGGCGAGTGCATGATTCCAGTTGGTCAGTTCATTCATCAGTCTCCCAAACAACACAATACGTTCTCATCTGAGCAACTGCTAAAAAACACCCCAGACGAAGCAAACACCATCAACATGAAGCTCTTCCCCCATCACGCAAACCCCCCCGCCGTCAAAGGCTGGCACGTCCCCGTCGCAAGGACAAAGTTCCCCGAAATCGTCGACCCGACGTGGGACATTACGCTGCAAAAAGTCGTCGCCAAAATCGACGGCGTCTCAGACGTCCGCCGCATCGCCCACGAGGCCTCCGTCTCCCTGGACCTTGCCAAAATCGCCATCCGCCACCTGCTCTACTACGACACCATCCTCCTCCTCGACATCTTCTTCTTCAGCTCGTGCTACGCGCCGCGGCCCGGCATCCACGACTTCATCCGCAACGTCGACGGCATCGTCGACGAGTGCGCCGGCTACGTGTCCCACGGCAGGGCCCGGGTCAGCAACTACCTCCTCATCCGCTTCATGGCCTCCTTTTCTCCCGGAAAGAGCATCAAGGAGTGGATCATGATTCACCGCGAGGCTGGGTTCGAAATCATGTCGTACATTGACATTCGCCGCTTCGTGCAGTTTGGCATCATAAAGGGCTGCCTCTACCGCGTGCACAAGTACGTCGTTTCCAAGCAGTACTTGGCCTCGCTTGCCACCGGGCAGAGCAAGCCGTTCGCTGGCGGCGATCCCTTGCAAAAATACACCGACGGATGCCATCACATGGATCAAATCATGACGGAGCAGAATCTGACCAACGATCAAGTCATGGAGAGGCTCAAGATGTTGCCCGTCCCCAGGGGTGACATTACAGTGTTTTACAGGTAATTTTTGTTTTGAATTGTACAAGGGAGTTGTGGGAGTAATAAGTATCATTATATACACCATCTAGGCTCATGAAATCTATAACGTCGCCATCGCATCATATCATACATGCCATTTCTCCATCCTCCTTTTTTTTATGTCCAAATTAGTGTTACATTGCGATCAAGTCGCATACAGGAGTGCTCATAATATCCCACCTATCGCTTCCACGTGTCATCCTTCTTTACCTTGCCGCGTTTCAGGTACGCCGGCACCCTCCTCGGCAGCTCAATGTTGGGGTTGTTTGCGACCTTGACAGACTCTTCTCTCTTCCTCCTGTTGAGCTCCACAACAATCTTCCTGTCGCTCAAGATTTCGCCCTTCTCCTCGGCCTTGGCTCTCAGTTGCTCTTTAACCTGTCGAATCATGCCGGTATACGGCTGGCCGGGATAAATCTTCTTGCTCGCCGTCCAGTCCTCGTCGCTGACGAGCTCAATGATGCGAATGTTGTGCTTGCCCTTTCGCAGAATCAGCAGCTTGTCGTCAATGACAAACTTGGTCGTTTCCTCGGGGAACCACATCTTCATGGGCGTCCAGTCGAGGTTCCCCGGCACGAGACCCCGCTGCTGACCAGGTCTGGCGGCAACGTAAGCGCCCTGTTGCGAGACGAGGCGCTGACCCTCGCTGGCACTGTTGACGAGCCCAGCTGCGAACAGGATCTTTGCGGGTGACAGTCTCAGTACCGATTGGGGAAGCTCAATGTCACTTCGCGGTGCCGTGTTTGGCGTCAAGATGCCCGTATCGGGGGCAGGTTCCCTGATGAAGTACGGAAGTTGCCCGCCAAAGCGGAACTGGTGCTGCTGAGCTTCCTGCACGGCCCTCTGAGAGCCGTGTACGAGGGACAGAACCTCGAATGCCAGCGTGTGCTGGGCAAGGCGCTTTGACGGATCAGCCTGGTGCTCAACCATTACTTCTTGGATCTTGGCGATTGGCATAAAGGTGAATAGCTTGAGAAGACTCTCGACATCTTCGTCGGGGCGTCGCATAAAGTAGCCGTAGAGCTCAAAGGGCGATGTCTTGAATTCGTCCAGCCAGATCGCGTTGCCCGTGCTCTTACCAAACTTGACGCCGGAGGAATCTGTGAGTAGTGGCACGGTGAAACCGACAGGTTCGTGCGTCCAGGTAGAAGGAATCTTCATTTCGGGCATTTCCTCCGATTCCCGAACAATCTTTAAGGCATCGATACCGGCGACAATGTTTCCGTACTGATCAGAGCCGCCAATCTGCATCTGCACGCCCAGCTTGTTGTACATGTGCCAGAAATCCCATCCCTGGAAGAGGGGGTACATGAATTCGCCCAGAGACATGCCATCCCCCTCTGTCATTTTCCTCTTGACACTGACATGAAACAATTAGCATCGACAAAGGGTGAAACGAAAAAGTGAATGGGAGTGACTCACGTGTCGCGCGTCAACATTGGTCCAATTCTGGTATATCTCGCGAGCCTCTTGGTGAAGTCATACATGGTCAGGCCCTGCAGCCACATGCTGTTGTTGAGCAGGCGCTGTTTTGCAGCCCAATCCTTCTCGTAGCCATACTTATCTCTCAGGGCTGATACGTTGTGCCATAGCCTCGACAGCTGGTAGTGTATCTTGGTGACATTCTTGGAAATATCCGAATTAGACATGATCTCGCGGGACTGTAAGCGGCCTGACGGGTCACCGATTCGAGCAGTTGCGCCTCCGAGAAGGGTCACGGCTGGGTGACCGTGGAACCACAGCCAGAAGAGCGGCATCATGGGAAGCAAGTGTCCGACATGCATCGAGTCTGCCGTGGGATCAACACCGACGTAGGCGCCTATTCGCTTGACCCGCATGAGTTCCTTGATCTTGTCGGGAGTTCTATGCAAACCAATTAGCCATTGAACAAGGTATTTCGTTTGCACAATTGCAATGCGAAGCTGACAACATACCCCGCGACATCTTTGATGTAGCCTCTCTCGTCGAGAATGTCCCACACATGCGGCTGCTCGCCATTCTGAATCTTGACTGCCCGCTCCTCCCACCGCTTTTCGCCCTCGGCAACCTTTTCCAGGTATGAAGTCGCTATGCCGCGCGCTCTGTGGGCTTGGCCCAGCGCCCAGGCGGATCGTCGGATGCCATGTCGAGAGCCGGCGCATCGCAATGCGAGCAGGGCCTTTGATATCGCTGCCTGAGGAGCCATTACAGGCGGTATAAACCCACCAAGGGGTCGCCGATGAACTGAAAGCGAAAACAAAGAATTCCCCCAATCACCATGCCCACATTCTTGGGCGTTGGGTGTTGTGACCGCACGGGCGAAAGATCAAGTATCAATCTTCAACCAAAAAAAAGCTTCATCCCACCTTGACTGCCTTTCCCATGCAACAAAAATTCACATGCCACATCGAAACGCCCCAGCCAATCAGACCGGCCCGGCGTCTTCTAGCGCGGAAATACATTGTTGCGCCCCGGTGGGCACGCTTCGGAACCGGCTCAGCCAATCACGGAGCTCCTAATTCGAAGATCCTCGGCAATACCTCATCCGTTCAAGTTTCGTCCATCTACGCCCGTCACCCCGAAACCGATCTTGCTGGAGCTGTGATTCTGCCAGCGCGAAGCGTCCGGTTGTCAATTTCTTCACACTGCAAATCACACAAAGTCCCGACTACCTCTGTCAACCATGGCCTCGATTGTGCGACCTTCTCTGCTGCGGCAGACTGCGCTGGCGGCTCGTTGCGCCAAGCCTGCCTTCCGGAACAACGCCATCAAGGCTTCGGCTTTCCACACCTCGACCCAGCGCTCTGCCTTTCTGCCTCCCGGACCTCGTGAGAACTTTCCCCCTCAGACACTCGGCAATTGCTTTTGGAGCTTGGAATCTTGCTAACGTGGTGTCTCCATAGAGCGAATTGAGGGCACAGGTATGCCGCGCCAAAACGTGTTGCGCTCTCTCACATGCCCGGACCTATAAGATAAACTAACCACGAGCCTACATCCAGTCAACGACCCCGTCCCCATTCCCCAACCCCGACGCCGCGCACGGCTCCTACCACTGGACCTTTGAGCGCCTCCTCGCCGCCGGCCTCGTGCCCCTCACCATTGCTCCCTTCGCCGCCGGCTCTCTCAACCCCACCACCGACGCCATCCTGTGCTCCGCCGTCCTGCTGCACTCTCACATTGGCTTCCAGTCCGTCATCATCGACTACATCCCCAAGACTCGCTACTCCGGCCTGCGAAAGATCTTTTGGTGGGGCCTGAACCTGGCGACCGTCACCGTCGGCGTGGGATTGTACGAGTTTGAGACCAACGACATTGGCGTTACCGAGGCCATTAAGAAGATCTGGAAGGCATGAAGATGATGCTTGGAGAGGAGAAGGAGGGATGAAAAAACTTGATATCTTGTGACTGCTTGCTGGGGAGGGAATTCGTGGGGTTTGGGGGCAGGCTGTGTAACTGATATTATGCGCTACTTGGGCCAACAAAGGGCTGTGAGCGCTTGTATAGAAGTACGATTAAAAAAGAAGCAAACACCATACTACTTGGGAATCCGCGCAATTGCTTTTTGAATACGCATTGTATCCGTAGTTGATGCCATTATAGCTCATGCCCACCCGTCGTTTATTCAACTCTGTCCAGCTTTCAAGCATCTATACTGCCTAGCAATAAAAGTAAAGCTCCTGTCAACGTAGTCTTGATATTTCTCTTCAGCTCTTTCTACAACTTCCTACTCCATGATTAAATCTATTTCAAAGTCTCACTATCAATTATGTCAAAAATGAAACTCATCGGCTTCTAATTAAGAGCAGTTCGCAGCTCCGTACAAACCCAAAAGCACACAAACGAGGTCTCTCAAATCTCCACCAAGCTCGTCCCACATTCAAAAGCCGGCCCGCCCAATTAATGTTTTACCCCGCACACAAAAGCTTACATACCAATTACAGAAGCCTCCTAGCATCTCTTCTACATCCTCTGGGTGGTCTAGTTGGTTCATGGCGTTCGACTGTAATGGGTATCATCTCATCGAAAAGTCGGCGGTTCGATTCCGTCCCCGGAGAACAATTCTCCCCGGAGAAGAGTTACATTTTTTTGGTCTTTTTTCCCTTTTTACTGTTCCGGCTTATCTCTTCTTCTTTTTTTTCTCTCTCTTTTCTTTTCTTTCTTCCTTTTCTACTTAGTATGCTGAAGTCTTGCTTTTATCGCGTCTCAAATCTATTTCAAACGTAGAAAATTGCATGGTTATTGAAATGGCAGAGGCAATCAAGGTGCATCCTACAGCATACAATTACACTACTCAACTAGGACGCATCACATAAAACGTCACTCAATGAAAAATTATACAATTAATCAGTAATTTTTACTTGTTTGTTATCAAATCTTCATGCTACAGGCATCAACACTCCTTTTATCCCATTTCATCAGAATCCCTGGGTACAGTGTTGGACGATACCCCCATGATTCAATCATAGTCAACTCCATCCAGACTTTAAATGGTCAGGCTGGTAATGTCAGTTCCACCAATGCGGTCAAACTCAGGGGTAGGAGGAGGCAAGTTCTCCGTCTTGGTGCAAATCCAGCAGCTAGCATACATGTTGACACAGTCGATGCAGGCACCGTCGACGCGGGAGCCGTGGCACTTGGCAGTGAAGCCGTGAGCCTCGAAAACCTTGATGTACCAGGGGCTCAGAGCAGATGTACGAAGGAGCACACGGCCGCCCATCTGGAGAGCCCTGTTGAGCTTGCTAATCTGGGCGGCAGCCGCTTGAGAGCCAGTGTCGAACCAGTCCATGCTGTCCATGATGACGGCAACGGTGAGGGTGCCAGGGGTGATGCGTGCAATAACCTCTTCGAGCTCGTCGGTGTGAATGCGAAGACCATCCAGAGCACCGGGGCGAGACAGCTTGGCGTGAACCTCGGGGCGGAGATACTCGAGGTGGCACTTCTTGGAGAACTTGCCATCCAGGCAGACGTAGTAGTAAGGGTTGTCGGTACCAATGTGAGTCTCTTCAGCAACGGGGTCCAGTGTGTTGACCATGTAGTGCCAGATGGCATGGGAGCGAGTGTTCTTTGCCTTGCCCTGCTTCACAAGGTCCGAGTTGGCGTGGTCGTTCTCAATCATGGCCAGTTGGTTCTTGGGGACACCGAGAGCAGCCCACAGGAAGCTCTCCTGCGCAACCACCAAGTTGCAGATGAGCTTAGAGAGCAGAGCGGGTCGGATCTTGTTGCGCCAGATATCTCGCTGCTCATTCAGAGTTCGAGCACTGAGGAGCTTCTGGACAGTAGACTGCAGGCCAAAGATGCGAGCAATCCAGCGGAAGGCACGAATTGCATGGCGAGAGCCACCAGTATCGTAGAGGCCATAGCCCTTGTTGTTGTGGAAGACGTGAATGTTCTTGAGCCAGTATTGGAATGCGCGGCCAGAGAGATGAGGAGACAGCTTGGAGATGAGCAACTTGCGGAAATCGGGGTGCTTTCCTTCGCCAAAGATCTTCCAGAAATCTTCATACGGTAGAGCAGTGTACGCGGCAGCCTTGAGCTCCAGGAGGTGGTTTTGGGTCGGGTTAAGGTCAACGGCATGAACACGAGCAGGGCTCTGGGCAAGGTAGGAAATAATGTTGTCTCCGGCAGAGGTGATGGCGAGAACCTTGTCATCAGGGCCAAGCTTCAGCAGGCGCTCGTCGACACGTGCATCTTCCCAAGTGAAGGCATAAATGTACTCGTCATTGAACTGGGTGTGCTTTTGGAGTCTATCGTCGTAGTAGATACGCCAGTGGTGGTTCTGGTAGAAGAATGAGGGGAGAGGCAGGTTGGCAGACAGGTTCTGGACCGCAGTGATGAAGGCCTTGGAGCGGATCTCTGGTGCGGATCTCTCAATCGCACGGGTCAGAGCATCTCCCTGGTTGGCAGGGTACAGGTAGGGCGACTCGGTAGCCAGCGCGTCGATTCGCTCAATGATTTCATGAGGCAGACTCGACGGCGAAAACGGCTTCTTGTGGCATCCAACCCAGACATAGTAAGGGATATAGCCGAGGGTGCGGTTGCGGAAGTTGAAGTTGAGAACGGTGCCAAACTTGTACTCGAGGTAATCGCGACGACCAGGTTCAAGGCCAACACGGTCAATGTCGAACCAGGCACGCCAAAAGTTGCGGGACAGCATGTTGACATGGCGATCCACGAGGCCACCAGTGTAGTTGCGGAAAGAGTAGTCAATCTGGTTCTGGACGTAGAAATCAACGACGCCCAGAATGCCATGAGGAGCCAACAGCGAGTTCACAGAGTCGACGACAGAATAGTAGTCGGGCTGCCACGGGAGTCAGTTGGAGATTCAGCCAAGTGAAGCCTTTTTTCGACGACCAAGACTTACAATCATGGACAAGCTGTACGAAAAGGTAACCAGGTCAGCACCGCCATAATCCTGGCGCTGCTGGGTGAGGTAGCTGAGCGAAGGAGATCTCGGGGCGACCTGCTTAGACATGCCAGTCTCGTAGTCTTCGAGGCGGAACTTGCGAGCGTCTTGGCAGACGACGCGGACGTTTTTCCAACCGAGCCTCTCAAACCGCTTCTTTGCTACCTCGCAGAGAGACGGGGAGAAGTCGACAAGGTAAACACTAGAGAAGAAGCTGGGGACGTCGACGAATTGGGACATGGCTTCAATGTTCCAGCCAGTGCCGCCTCCAACCTGTTTATTTGCTGGTTAGTTTCGGTTGCAGTGATTATCGCCCGTCTAGATGAGACAATGGAGGCACTTACATCGACCCAAATACGCTTGGTCTTGTTATCGTCAGCAATCTTGGCTTTCGCCTCAAGCTGGGCAGCAACAAGAGCAAGCATGTCTTCGCGACCGCGAAGTAGAAGCTTGCGTGTGGCATCATAAGCCCCGGCCTGCCTCTTATAGAAGCTCTCGAGAGCGTCCTGCTGGGAAGCCTTGGAATCGCCCTGATGGGGTTTGATGAAGCAAGAGTAAAAGAACAGGAAAAAGGACCTGAGCACTCCAGGCGTATTATTGTCCTGCCCGGCGCCTCGCGAGGCAACCAAACCTGAAATGGCAATACCACCTAAAAGAGTGGCTGCTATTCCAGCATATAGAGGATTTATCTCGGTGCCAAAAGGCAAGAAGTTTATGTTACCACCCTGGAGAGAAGAAGGGGTCTGGTTAGCACATGAGCCCTTTTAATGGCAAGGAAGAGGGAATTGAGAGCATTGGAGAGAGCTTACAGGAAAAGCCATGGTATTCTCTCATTTTACCAATTGAGAGAATAGAGGGAAAAGATTGATGACAAGCTAAGGATGTGTTGAACTCGGCTTCAGGCAAAGGTTGAAAACGGGAGGAAGATGGAACTGAGAGAGAACAAGTCGAGGAGAGAGGAGGAGACAACAGGATAAATAGGTAGGGACACCGGGAGACTTGGTTCTGTCCAGTCCAAGTCCAGACACGCACATGGACATGCACAGGTATCAGTAACAAGGCACAATTGCGTGCATCAACTCCAACTCTGGCACCTCCACGGCCACTTAGACGCAAGCGAGCCCCCTTTTGGGGTTGCAGCAGGCCTGGCAGGGCGGGCAGCATTATCTTTGGGCGTTCAGTTTGTCCGTCCGTCCATACAGCAAGCAGTCTGCAGTCCAGAGGCGCATATTGCCGGCCGTGCTGGGCGTGGGATTCGATTGGCGAGTTGAACACAGTACGCCTGTTTCCTCGCAACCCAGAATCACATGTCAAACACTTGCTGTCAGCGAGATGGAGCGCAGGGATCATCGTCTCTCGCAATGGCTTGTGACTGCTTCAGATCCATGGATAGCGCGCGAAAGAGCTTCTGGAGCACGGTGGTAGCCAATGGCTGAACCACATGCTTGGGCAACGAGCGGCGCCAGGGGGGGCATATTGTTGGGCAGCACACGTGCAAAATTGTTGAGAGATTGCCATCTGGGAGACGAGCTGCTCCATCGCAGTTCCGTGGTAACGGCTTTGGGTCGTAGCTCCATGCGGCACGGAGTAGCTCAGGGATCTGGAGGGGCTTCCGTCTCTGTCTCTGTCTCTGTCTCTGTCTCTGTCTCTGCTTGGACTTTGTCCACCCTGGTACTGCATTGTATCATTGAGCAGTTGAGCAAGCAGAGAAGCAGAGAATAGCACTCCACTAACAATTGAGCCTGGGGGGGAACTGACTGCAGGTGGGCGGGCTCATCGCGAATAGCTCCGTGTTGGCGGGGCAGCGTGAGTGGGGGGATTGATCCCTATGGGTTCCATTGTATCGTGCCATTGGAACTCTGGCGTGGGGAACTCTGGGCATTTGTGACCCTGTTGATGTCATGCTTGGTACGTGTAGCAACTCGTATCGCGCAGTGATTGCATGTGAAACGCATGTATCGCTGCACCGCTTGAGGGCATTCACATTCACTCACTCACTCACCCATTCACCCAGTCGTGCTTGGCAGCCTCAGAGGATCTGCCGGCCATGAAGCGTGGAAATGTCTCGGGATTTGCGCTCAGCGCGCTACTGTACAAGGCACCACAGTGCAAACATGGTGACACCGGCAGAATGCAAGCCGCAAGGTCTTTGTCTTGCTAGAGGCCATGTTGACATGAGTTGAGGGCGTTCCATCAGGCTATTTGTGGTTGGAACAAGTCATCCATCCATCGATGCTACTACCAAGGTTAGCACGAGCCCGGAATGGAGCTAGCATTGTCTGGGGAGCGCCAATCAAGCAGGGCATCCACAGCACATGCAGCGGAGGGCCAGTTCCGTAGGGGTCTTGAGCTGAGCTGGGCGAGAGCTGATTGCGGGAGAATTGCCACACGACACCCATTCCAGCATTCCTCGCAGGCTGTGTGCATCTCTGTCAGAGGTAAAGGAGAAATGGGTGTCCAAGTTTTTCAATGTTAGATGCCTTCAACTGACAAGGTGTGGCGGGGCCATGGTGTGGCTCGTGTGGCTGGTGCAAGAGGCAACTGGTATTGCTCAGGTTAGCACTGAATGTACTCCGTAGGCACCTGAAGGATATAAGGTATCCCGAGATTGACATCGCCAAGTCACCATCACCTCACGCACAAGTCAACGTTTCTTTCCAGCAATTCATCCTCTTCTTCACCCACGATCCCCAGCAAGAACCATGGCTGACTCTTCATCTCCTGGCTTCGCAGCTTCTGGAGCTACAGCTTCTGGAGCTGCAGCTTCTATCCACCATGCCTCATCCAATCCTGCTCCTGGTGAGGGCCGTTCTCCTCGCTTCCCTCATTGCCAGGTGTCTATGAGCATGTCGTCCAGTATTTGCCTTGTATCAGCCTGCCCATTAATACCATTGCCTGGCCTGTGCCCCAGCCCTGTGTGTCGTGTCAACCTGTGGGTATACTCCTCTCTGTGCATTCCATCTCACCAACAACAACCGCCTTTATAAAGCTACTTGTTCCCGCACAATGTCCCGTTTGCTTGGCCCATCCGTATTAATCCTCATCCGCCAAAACCAGCCGTTCATCAATTTTCAACGTCGGAATCATCATGGAAGAAGAAATCATCTTGGAAGAAGTACAAGCCCTCAAAGCGCTGGGTATTGTCCCCGACAACATCTGGGGCGATGAGGACGAAACCATTGTCTATGCCCAAGTACTCACAAAAGGAAAGGCATTCATTTTCCGTTTCAAGCGGATCCCTTACATCCTGCCCGAATCATTGCCAAGCCGGATTGTCTGCTTCTATCACGAGCTCGAGGTGAAGCATGAGGCATTCACTTTCCAAAATATTTACTCAATGCGAAGCGCTTTATATTCTGCCATAGCCACCGTTTGGCCTGATTGCATCAAGGATCCTGCGGTTGGCGACCCCGGTACTATAGTTGATATCCTTCCTGGAGAGACCCAGGAGATTGCTTGGAAAGCTTACCAAGAACCACTCTTTGACCAATATCTCGCCCTCCTCCGTGATACCCAACCGAGCGACCTGGTGGCTGAGGGCCATTCTCCTCGTATTCTTGACATCTCCGAGGTTGCCCTACTCCGGTCATTCGATGGCGGCAGAGGCTGCTCCAAGCTGGTGCAGGTTCGAGATTCAGGGAAGCTATCAACGCTTGTCTTCAAAGGATTTGACTTTCAATCATATCTGTATTTTCACGATGATGACGACGAATTGGCCCGCACCTCGGTCGATGTTTGGAGACGTTCTAGCAAATTAATCGCCAACATGCCACGCCATCCAAACATCCAATCGCCACCACTCTACCTCGTATCGGTTCGCGACTCCAATCAGAACCCTGTGCTTGTTGGCCATTTGTCGACTTACTTGGCTGGAGGTGACCTTGGTAGCGCAATTGATGCAGCCAATAAAGGAGAATCGCAAATCTCCTTGCAGCGAAAAGCTAAATGGTGTCATCAAATGTGCCTAGCGATAACGCACACTCACCGGGTCGCGCATACGTTCCACATGGATATAAAGCCAGGGAATTTCATTATGGACGACCAAGAGAACCTGGTCCTCATTGACTGGGAGCAACACGGCGCACCAGCAACCACACTCGCCCCCGAGGCAGATGGGACCCTGGACGTGGAAGAACAGAATGTGGAGGAGAACGGATCGACAAAGCTGGTCTACACCAAGTATACGGGCCCAGAACGTCGGAATATGCCGGAAGGCAGTGGACGGGCGAGCTTCAATATTTGGAATGTCTTCCCAGGGTGGCATGCGAGTTGCCCTAAAGCTCTTGAGTTGGCCGAGGTGTTTGCGTTGGGGAGGACCATGTGGATGCTTCTGAGCCAGACAGCAGACAAATTTGACAAGGTTGAGCACCCCAATGATGTTCAGGTCACCTGGGCAGGTGAAAACGATGCTCCATCCCATTGGGTCGAAATGGTGGAAGATTGCATGAAGGCTGATCCAAACGATCGTCCATCGTTGGACAACCTGACAAGGTTCTGGCAGGGCCAAGTATATTCTTTTACATAGCAATCCTTCTGCCGAGTGGCTGCCTATATGACTCAATCTACCTAGACCAAATTGATGATTATGCCAAGTTTAGGCCTATAAATTGGTTGATGCCATGAATCGGATGGTAGTGGTAATAGGGTAGGCTCTTCTGTAGCTGCCCTTCTAGTGAGACTACCAGAGAAACTGAGAGCATGCCTCCAAATGCAAGGCTATGTGATTCACAGCGTGTAATGCTAAATTTGGAACAGTAAATTTCCAATTGTTTCAGATTCAATTCAATTTCGTGGCCCTTTTCACCTTTCTCTCTCTCTTATTCCCAACGGATGTGTATTGTGTCACCAAACAATTACAAGCTTCAATAAGAGCATATTGTTGCTTTGGGAGCAAAATGTCACGCCACTGCCACGCTAACCCTTTTCCAGCTGAGCTCATGTGAATTACGTAATCAGATATTCGGAAAAACGTCTCTTCCGACGTCATCAATCCCTCGACCGCGACAGAGCCCCCCCGTTGGATGCGCTGCTTCATGCGCTTACATGAGGCTTAGACGCGATAATGGACCCATGGTCTACTGCCAGCAACTACAGCGCCGGGCTTCCATCAAACAGTCATCGCAGGCACTTTGCTCATCTGCGACTCCATCTGTGAAGTGCCAGGTAGCGCCTGCGACTTACATCCACCATCATGCCTCCCGGATCTGGACAAAAGGGGACAGGCAAGAAGAACTCGGCCGCCATGCAGAAACAAAGCCGGAATTCGACGCCGGTGCCGGCCCCGGCATCTGCGCTCCCACCGCAGGAGTTTTACGATCCCGACTATCTCAATACTAGAGTCATTTTGTTTTCGAATCTCGCCTTTGACAACCTGGTGGATCAAGGCGCCTCTAGCGCTGCCGTCCCCGACTCGCGGAGCATCGATGCCATGCTTGATAAGCTGAAGACGCTCATCAACATCATGGAAAAGCGCTCCACGTTTTACGACCGCGGAATGCGATATCTGGCCGACGAACGGAAGAAGCGCCCCGACGATATGCGTGTGGATGGAGGAGAACCCGAGACGAAGAAGTCCAAGCACAAGCGCAAGAAGGGCTCCGATAACCTTGCGCCGGGCGATGGTAGCCATGGTATGTCCAAGCTAGGCTATTGGATGCTGGGGAGCGTTGAGAAGGCTTTTGCTAACCAGTCACAACAGAGCAATCCTCTCCGATGAGGGATTCGAAGCGGAAGCACGTGCGCGACAACGACGACGCCAGCTCGTCGCTTTCCCCCATCGCCGGCGGGGCATCACCAAACGCCATGGAGACCGACGAGAAGCCCAAGAAGGAAGAAAACGAAGAGGAGGAGGAGAGCTCTGAAGACGAGGGCGCACCTCCTAGACGCGAGCTGCCCCAAGCACAAACGTTTGGCGAAGATCCATCCACCTTTCCAGACCCCACCGTCTACGAGATCTTACCCACCTACGATGGCATGCCGGATGAAGAGAGAAAGAAGATTTACTCTGTTGCAGTGTATCCGAAGAGTGATTTGGCCGATATGATCGCCGGCGACCCTCCGGACAAGGACTTTAGTAATGCGAAGCCGAGCAGCCAAATCAACTTTTCAACATTTTCCACGTACATTGACCCCTTCTTTCGACCGTTTTCAGAAGAAGACTTGGCGTTTTTGAGGGAGCGCAGCGATCGTGTGACACCCTTTGTCATGCCCAAGCGCGGCAAGAGGCATTATACTGAGATCTGGGCCGAAGAGGATGGTGCCATGTCCGTTGACACCCCTCAGCAGAGTCGCGACAAGTTGCCGCCAAACCAGCCTCGCGGCAGCATTGATAATATGAATGACGGCGTAGCTGAGACGGATGCGCTGTCCATCGGGCCCCTCGCCACAAGATTGCTACAAGCACTGCGACCTGAGTCGCGAACACAGTCCTCCGATGACAAGCCAACTACGAACGGGGTTACAAATGGCGACATTAGTATGAACGGAGATGTCAACGGCGACGAGCCGAATGGTGTTGACGACAAGTCAAGCCCAGTGCCGCCTGCCACCTTTATGGTGGAGTCGTCAACGGAGTCATGGAAGAAGGCGACGCATCCAAAGCTTGAGTATGCCCAGGTTGAGGAGCGGCTTAAACAGGAGCTTCGGCATATTGGGTTTCTTCCGCAAGATGGCATTGAAAGCGAATACGACGGCCATTATGACGACGAGGTTGCGGGCAGACTGCGGCTGCTGCAAGCCAGACTGAAGGAGCAAATGCTCGTCAACGGCGCGCGCAAGGCACGGCTGATGGACTTGGTGCGCGAGCGCATGGCCCACCAGGAGTACCAGACCATTCTCGAAGATTTGGACTCGCAAGTCAACGCAGCCTATCTCAAGCGGACGCGGACAATGGGTAAGAGCAAGAAGTCTAAGCGGCCCGGAGGTGCAGGTGGAGGCAGCCACTTTGTTGGAGCGGCGGCGGGCATGGCGCGGCCGGGAATAGGTGACCTGACCAAGACGCTGATGGAGCGGCGACGGAGGTGGATCGACACGATTGGGTCCGTCTTTGACGACGAGAATCTCAACAAGGTCCCCCGAGCTGAAGATCCAGACAGCTCGATTTTCAAGCCGGACGAGATGGCGGAGTTGATAAAGAAGGAGAAGGACCAGTGGGATGACGAGATTGAAGAGGAATAAAGCAACCAAATGGATCGTGGGGGATGGTGTTTCTGGTGTTTGGCAGCGAGGCTTGTAATTGTCAGTTTTGGTAGGGTGGGCTGGCGTTTGGTTATGAATCGGCTTGTTGTGTATTATGGAGCGCCTTGAGCAATATATATCTATATATATCTATACGTTTTTATTTTATTGAATGCGGCAAGTGCACGAGATTGTCAAGATGAATCTTTCTTTTGGATCTGTCGAGTCCATTCGACTCGGGTGAAGGTAGATGCATTCCCTGGTTCAGGGTCCAAATGCCCAATTCAGCACCTGCAGCGGAACAAGCGCGCTGAGCCACAGCGGCTAAGGCTTGACCCGGACGCTCCACATCACTGGATACTAAGATAAAGGTGATGAGGTAACATCTACAGGCGCCTCCCCGTATCAGCGATGCTTATCTCTGGACGAAGAATGGTCGGGTCAAGACACGCAACGCATCCAATGATGTGCCTGCGGGGAAAGGCTGCACGATGATGACCTGGTCCTGCTACATGCGACTCTCATCTTTTTGGCCTTTGTTCTCTCCTACAGCTCAACCCGGCTGCTCGATTGATTGAGTGTGTTTGAGTGAGACACAATGCACTTGGTACCGAAAGAGGTGCGTCTGACGCTATCCCGGCCAGCCAAGCACTCTGCTAGCAGCTCTGGTGGATCGACCAGTCTGTGGCTAACCACCAGCAATTCAACTCGTGCAGCTCGACAAGCTCGTCATCTCACAGGTGGGCTTGCTGGCGCAGAGGCGCCTTGCCAGGGGTGTCAAGCTGAACCACAGCGAAGCAACGGTACGGATTCGTTGATACATTGATTTCACTGCCCATGTGGTGATGTCATCCAGCACACGTCACACACAAGTCACACCAACCAACTGTACTAACCCAACTGCTCTGCAGGCTCTCATCGCAAACAACCTGCAAGAACTCATCCGCGATGGCAACCACAGCGTCGCCGATCTCATGGACCTCGGGTCTACCATGCTTGGCCGCCGCCATGTCCAGCCCTCCGTCTGCGCCACCTTGACCGAAATCCAGGTTGAAGGCACATTCCCCATGGGCACGTATCTGGTCACTGTCCACAACCCCATCCGCACAGACGACGGCGACCTGGAGCGCGCCCTGTACGGCAGCTTTCTGCCCGTCCCGGATGTTGAACAGTTTTTCCCTCTCGCCGCTCCCGGGGAGTATGAAGCCACCGCACAGCCTGGCGTGGTCGTGGCCGTCAAGGGCAAGGTGTCGTTGAACCAGGACCGCAAGAGAATCAGGCTCCGGGTGACGAGCAAGGGGGACCGGCCCATCCAAGTCGGCTCGCACTACCACTTTATCGAGACAAACCCGCAGCTGGACTTTGATCGCGAACGGGCATATGGCTACCGGCTTGACATTCCAGCAGGCACCTCGGTCCGTTTCGAGCCCGGAGACACCAAGACGGTGACCCTTGTGGAAATCGGGGGGAACAAGGTCATCCGCGGCGGCAACCACATGGCGACCGGAGGCTTGGAGCTCTGGAGAATCAACGACATCGTTGCCAAGCTACAGCAGGCTGGCTTCGCACACACGCCAGAAGCCCTCACCGACGCCGTTCACATTGATGCGTTCCAGATGGACCGCGCCGCGTATGCTACAATGTTTGGCCCAACGACGGGCGACTTGGTCCGCCTAGGGAATACGAGTCTATGGGTCAAGGTCGAAAAGGACTTTACCGTCTACGGGGACGAGTGTAAGTTTGGTGGTGGCAAGACGCTGCGCGAGGGCATGGGACAAGCAACCGGGCGGCTCGATGCCGATTCCCTGGACATGGTGGTGACTAACGCCCTCGTGGTTGACTGCACGGGCATTTACAAAGCCGACATTGGTGTCAAGAACGGATACATTGTGGGAATCGGCAAGGCAGGCAACCCCGATGTCATGGACGGCGTATCGCCGGGCATGGTCGTGGGCAGCTGTACCGACGTCATTGCTGGCGAGGGAAAGATTATCACGGCTGGCGGCCTCGACACTCATATTCACTTTATATGCCCACAGCAGGCGGACGAATCTCTTGCATCTGGAATCACCACCTTGTTAGGAGGAGGCGTGGGACCTAGGTAAGTCTCAATGACGTTTTCTCCATCGCTCCGACGATGGCTCTTATTCATACATGAGATTGGATTTCACCCATATCACACATGGTCTGGATGGATCCTTGGCTAATACAAGTCATGCAGTGCTGGCACCAACGCAACAACTTGCACCCCGGGAAAGAATTACATGCGCCAGATGCTCCAAGCTTGCGACGAACTACCCGTCAATGTCGGCATCACTGGCAAGGGCAACGACAGCTCTCCCGTCGCCCTGCGTGAGCAAGTCGCCGCCGGAGCGTGTGGCCTCAAACTGCATGAAGATTGGGGCAGCACTCCAGCGGCGATCGACTCGTGTCTGACGGTTTGCGATGAGCTCGACGTGCAGTGTCTCATTCACACCGACACGCTCAACGAATCTGGTTTCGTCGAGTCCACCATCGACGCCATCAAGGGCCGCACCATTCACACATATCACACCGAAGGTGCAGGCGGCGGCCATGCACCAGACATCATCTCCGTGGTTGAGCACCCCTATGTGCTCCCCTCGTCAACCAACCCTACTCGGCCGTACACCAAAAACACGCTCGACGAGCACTTGGACATGCTCATGGTCTGCCACCACCTGTCGAGAGACATCCCCGAAGATGTTGCCTTTGCCGAGAGCCGGATTCGCGACAAGACCATTGCCGCCGAGGACGTGCTTCACGACCTCGGCGCCATCAGCATGATGAGTTCCGACTCGCAGGCCATGGGGAGATGCGGCGAGGTCATTCTGCGGACTTGGAACACGGCCGACAAGAACAAGTCGCAAAGGGGACCCCTGGCGGAAGACGTCGGGACAGGCGCAGACAACTTTAGGGTGAAGCGCTATGTGAGCAAGTACACCATCAACCCTGCCTTGGCCCAGGGCTTCAGCCATGTCATTGGCAGCGTCGAGGTGGGCAAGCTGGCGGACCTGGTGGTCTGGGATCCAGCCTGGTTTGGAACCAAGCCGTCGCTCGTCATCAAGAGCGGCCTCATTGCCTTGGCTCAAATGGTTAGCCCCCCCCTCAATTCTCCCTTTTAACACACTCCTTCTTGGGTCAACGACTAACTGTCCAAATCTCCGCAGGGCGACCCCAACGCCTCCATCCCAACGGTCCAGCCCATCATCGCCCGCCCCATGTTCGCCCCCCTCGCCCCCCAAACCAGCATTCTCTTCGTCTCCAACGAGTCCATCGTCTCCGGCGCCATTGCGTCGTACGGCCTGCGCAAGCGCGTCGAGGCCGTCAAGGGATGCCGCACCGTATCCAAGAGCGACATGCGCTTCAACGACACCATGCCCAAGATGAGGGTCGATCCGGAGAGTTACACTGTCGAGGCGGATGGGCACGTGTGCAGCGCCGAGCCGGCGACGACGCTCCCTCTGACGCAGGCTTATTACGTGTATTGATTGATTTCATGTAAATAAAATGAATGCAACATCTGTAGTATCAAGTTTTCAAAGCCAATTGCCACTTCAAAAGTCACAAGCTCATCATGAAGTAGGGGGCACAAGATATGAATCGTCATTTTGCTTAATCATTGCTTTCATTATCGCATACAAAAGTTCGGCCGTTCAACAACGAACTTGAGAGACTTAAATACAACGACGTAACAAGTCCGCCCATGCCTCCGTTTGGTCCTAGAGAACTACCTAGCGAAAAAAAAAATAGAACCGGATGCCCCCCTTTGTTTGTCCCTTTGGAGAAAAAAACCCCAAAAAAGGGCCATACATAAAATGAGGAAAAAAAAGTAGAAACGATGCGCCCTAAAAAACCCTGATTTTATACGAACCGCCATATGCCGGGCGATGGAAACAAAGTCGGAATGAAGCGAGAGATGTAAGAGAAAAGATCAAATCAAAGATTGGTCTTTTCCCCCTAGTTCATGCTTTAAAAAATAAACGCAAGACGGACTGTATCAACAAAGCCCAGCAAAGGGGAAAGGGGGGGGGGAACAAAGTCACGCCCCCCATCTCCGCCGCCGTTCTCGTCTGAGGTATCATGATTCCTTTCTCAACCAAAAAGAAAAAACCAAGAGCCAACTTTGAAAGCGAAGACACGAACATCCATTCTGCTAGTTTTGCGGTCCACAGCCAGAACGGTATGGGGATGAGTCGTGGAAGAAGAGTTCTTTGTTCCTCCAGGGCGCCCTCCTGTTACCAAATGGACCTGGGGGCAAGCACGCGAAAAGGGCAGCTTGGATTGCTGCTAGGTGCCAAGGTTGCATTTACTCAAGTGCTCTTAGTCTTCTTGCGTCCTGACTTCTTGGGCTCCTCCTTTTCGGGTTCGGCGACCTTGGTCGACGTCCTCCTCCGCTTCTTATCCGGGCTGGCAGGCGGGGCGACCTTTGGTGTCTCGACCTCGGCAGCAGGAGTGGCAGTCTTGCGCTTGCGGCTGGAGGCGGGCTTCTTGGGGGTCTTGGCAGGAGCCTCCTCCTCTTCACCCTCTTCGGCGGCGGCGGCAACCTGCTGCAGCTGCTCGGCAATGGCCTCTTGGTCGTTGACGGGCTCAGCCTGGGCGGTGGCCTCCTTGAGCTCTGGCATGGGGATGTGGAAGTCCTCGGCGTACTTAAGCGCCTCCTCATCGGTCATGTTCTTGGCAATTGGGTTTCCGTTCTTGTAGGAATGGACGCGAGCGTTGTACAGACGCAGGTTGTACTGGTAGGCATTGTTCCAGCCCTGCTTCTCCTGGGGAGTCATGTGTGCCCACCGTCGCTGACCCTCTTCCTGAACGGCGCCTTTCGGGGCATCAGCCCCCAGGTCGTTGGCAATGATGGAACGGGCATGGCTGCATGTAGAGGAAGTAGGGGGTCAGGGGGCGCTTGGGGGCGTTGGGGTCGTGGGTTCTCTTCTTGCGCTCCTTCTTCTCCTCAACGAGGGGGGTCATGTCTGGGATGGGCATGATGAGCTGGGCGGCAGCATCAAAGGTGTTGAGCAGGTCGCCCTGGGGGCCCTCTGCAGTGCCCTCGCCAAGGAGCAGGTTGGTCTGGCGAATGTAGTCATTGGTGAATGACCTCAGGAGCTCCAGAATGGTGGTGAGTCTGCCAACGGCCTAATTGAGTTTATTAGCAACTTGTTCAACCTCAGGCAGATTGATTGCTCGGGGGAGGCCTCGGGCAGGGAAGATGAAGAAGAGTGATAGGAAGCGAGACAAAGTTGCTACATGGCAATGCCGCCACTCGACAGCTTCAGGCAGCATCTCAGTGAGACGCGGGGCTCGGCCAGCCTCCAATGTAAACAATGAGGGGCTTGCAGCGAGTGCTGGTCGCGTGGAGCTAGAAGCAATGGGCAGATGTGTGATGGGGAATGAAGTCAAGTGAAAACACGAGATGCACCAAGTGAGACTGGACGTGTGTGTCTGTCTGTGTTTTGACTCTTGCTGCCCGGTTTCATGCCAGCTGAAGCGAGTCCTCGCCACACAAGAGGCCCAGCCAACTGCCGGCTCACTCGACGTCACTCGAGCAAATACAAAAAAAGCAACAGAAGCTGAAGAGATGCAGTCTCGACACTAGCGCGTGTCTCTGTCTCTGTCTCTGGCCGCATCGCCCGGGGCAAATCATTGACGGGGGAGAGTGAAGGTGAGAGAGTTGAAGGTGAAGGCACAGGCTCTGCTCTAGAGCAATCAACTTACCGAGTCGCGGACGCGCAGGAAGCTGTCGTTGTCGACCACGCGCTGAGGCACGCCGGGAACAGGCCCGGGAACTGCTGGGTGCAGGCCGGCGACGACGGGCGCGGGCACCATGGTGGGAGGAGGCACCACGGCCACGGGCAGCTTAGCCTTTTCCTCCACGGACTTCTTGGGCGGGCGAGGCATTGCGGGTGATGCTGGTGCTGGTTCTAGCGGGCAACAGTGGCTGCTGGCGACGTTGTGGAAAAGCCGGCGCGTTGCTGAGCGGGCACTGGCTTTGCGTGCGAGTGTTTTTTTTTCCTAGCTGGAAGATGCGCTGCTGCGATGGGTATGTTCTGAAGAAACCCGCTGAGGGCGATCTAATGGATAGCGGGATGAAGGTTGAGGCGGTGGATCAGGGACCGCGGGTTTGGGTTTTTGGGGGATGGATGAGTGCTGAAGAACGGGGGGAAAACAAAATTTCGGGGGTTGGGGCTTGTGGTGGGCGGTGCGCGCAATAAGTACCTGCGCCGGGGCTTTGGGGGGAGCGCGCAATCAGCGCAAAAGCGGCAGCAGCAGCGGTCGACTTTTTTTCTTCCATTTTTTTTCCCGCGGGCTGGGCTACTGGCGCCCCTCCTCTCCCCTCCCAGGGCGTGGTGCTCCGTTGCTTGGTCCGCTGATTGATCTGCTAGAGGCACCCACAGCATTTCTGGCGCGTAAATCCAGCGGCTGGTCTCCTTGATCCATCCATTGATTGCATCCATGGACACATGCAACGCACCAGACAGAAAAATTTGCGTGCGTAGGCGCCTGGCCAAGCCCAACCAGCCGGGCCAGTGATGTCTCGCGCGCCCGCTGGGAAATACCACATCACGCTACGAGATTCATCCATCCAGGCCGTGCTCAACTCTGCACTGCTGCTCTGCTCTGCCCTGCTCTGCCCTGCTCAGCTCGAGTCGACTCCGGAAGCACGGCCATGCCCTGGGCCCTTCTGAGAGACCCCGCACTGCGCTCTCGCCAGCTGGACTCTGGACTCTGGACTCTGGGCTGGGCTCAGGACTGCTAGACTCCAGCAGTAGAGCTCCCTCAGCCTGACCTCGGTGTTTCCTCCAGGGCCCTGGCGCTCGACTTCTTGTTGCCAGCCGCGATCCGGCAAAGCGTCTGTCTGGTCGCACTCTGGTGCTAATGTACAGCGCTTGCAGCGGCCCCCTCGGCCTCTCGTCAGCGCACGCTGGGCTTCACTGCGCTCGCTGAGGTGCCCATGGGTAGTTGACGGGCTCAGAACGAACCTGACACACAACGATGATTGTCGCCTCCGTAACGTGTAAACCTGTCAACCGTAGCTGTCAGTCCGTAGGCTCTGTTTTCCCGCGACAACGTCCACCTACCGTACTTTACAGCACAAGTCCATCGTCCCAACGGCCATCCATGGATTCTTCCATGCAACTACTGCTGCCAGTCTCCAGCATAGCCACTACATGATGCAGCTCAGTTTGGGCGGTCAGTCGCTCGCTCCACATGCACCTACGCTCTTTCCCTCTGAGCTGGATTCCTGCCTGCGCAGGGCCTTTTTGATTCATGTCGGGCCATTTTGTACAAGTACCGAGCATGTACTTTGTGCGTGCTCGCTTACCTTCAAGTGGTACCCAGGTGCTTTTTCTGGTGTCATGGCATTTCGTCCTTTTCTCATCTTCAGTGATGCTGTCGTTGCTGCTCTTCAACTAAGCCGTCCATGCTGTCTAGCTGAGCCTGGCGCGTGTCCTGTGCTGGTTCTGCGCTGCCAACAGCGCCGTTTGCCGACCTTCTGGAGACGCCGCTTCACCAGCTTGGTGGTTCGGCAATACCTGCTGGCTACCCTCTGAAGCAACGTCCGATCAGTTCTGGGATCCGACGAGCCAGCCGCTGGTTACACTGGGACAGCAGCCAATTGAAGCCCAAGACGGAATGCTAGCGGTCTCTCGGCGACTGCTGGCGCCGCGGCGTACGTGGCGTACATTTCAGCACGATGATGGATGCCCCCTCACCACTGGAGTTTCAGCGCACGCCTAAAAGCGGCAAGTGATCAATGGGAGCCTTGGAGCGTTTCTTGTTGACGTGTCTGGTCCATCTGTAGCGTCCTGGCCGACGGCCGCTGCTGCTCCTTTGCTGATGCGGTCGCCAGTGGACGGCCTGGAACAGCGCGCCTTGGGCCGTTGTTGGGCGCCTTTGGGTCGACTGACTTACCCCGCCTCTGCCGCGCACTACCTCATCGTTCGACACTGTTTGTTCCCTTGCTCTGTTGCATCCCTAAGTCCAGCTGAGCGGTATTTTGCGCTGGAAAGGGATGGATTATAGTTGAAGCTGGTCAGCGACGAGACAGTCGTGAGGGCTGTGGCAAGATGGAGCACGCGCTGGAGCGTGGGTGAAACATGCAGATGGCCGCTGTAGTTGGGCGTGGGCTGGGCTGTAATATGTAATTCCAGGTCAGAACGTTGCCACCCTGCTGGGGGAGCCTGTAGCACGGCACCGTTGAAATCGAAGCTTCTCTGCGTAAAACTGCCCCGAGAAGCAAGATGTCGTACAATGAGCACTAGGCAGATTGGAAGCTGGACGCAGTGTCTTGTTCTAGTAACACGTGCTCGTGAGGATTGGCTATTTCTGGTATATAAACAAGGACGACGGAGCACAAAAAAAAAAGGCTGGACACGCCTTTCAACGTCCCAACTTTTATACAATTCGGGCATCCATATGCATTTGGAGCTCATGTTGACGCTGCTGCCATTTGTCGAGCTAAACTATTGAGATGATTTGCTGCAAGTTGGAGCCCATCCAATCTTACACTCGGTGCACCATGGCACCGGTATAGCAATGATACCGGTGCTTCTGTGTAGCACATGGAGACCTCTGCACTTTTAGGTATTAACCCGATATTAGCTAGATACAGATATTTATCTACACTTTGCTAGATGGCTGACAGAATAGTGTATATGCGTATAGCAGTCAGTTAGGTACGGAGTACCAATCATTGCATTGAACTCGTACGTGGTGCTGGAGCAGTCTCCCTCCCTACAGTGGCCAGTGTCAGATGCTGTCAGCTCTTCTTACCGGCAGCGTGGCTCTGTGCCAGCAGATATCCGCCCATCCTACTCCGTACTCATCCTAGCAAATGCATCGATGCATGTAAAGCAGCGACAGGTTTGTCTCTGATCAGAACGGCCATGACGTCGATAGATATGCTTGGGATCTGGCTTCATTGTCTCTTGGTCAACTTGGCTCATCGAGATTGCTGCGACAGTGACAATGCCACCATCGTTGCCTTCATTTAGCCTCCTAGGAGGGTTTGGACATTGGGATACAAGGTGTCGTGTGCTAGTGCTATATAGGTATGCAGGTATTCCGGCAGTTATCACGTCCAACAAGTACCGGCCTCCCAGTACGATAGACACTACGCCGCACTTGTATGAAGAGAGAAGCGGCAAGCTCCTGGAATCAAACGTTGCAGCTGCTAGAGGTGCACCGATACACCCATATTCAACAGCCAAGCGTCTTTTTGTCTAATTCTGTACACTAAAGTGTACACCTGTAGGTATATCAGAGAGTACATAAGCACAGCTCTCACCACAGTGACGCTTCAGCCTTTTGGTGGGTGTGCAGTGGCATCACGAGGCAAGTCATTGGGGTCAGCCTTACTACATGTACCAAGTACCTTTGATCACCCTTACACTGCAGTGGGCACAGAAATAAGTTGCTGTACATGCACATACATGCCGATTCACGTCATTTCGCCTCTGCAGATCCATCTGCTCGGCCTGGATCATCATCAATGACATCTTCCAAACCAACTTGCAGCCTGTGCGACGCGTTGTCGCATTAAAAACAAAGTATCGAGTAACCTTACCGACCCTGGCCGAAATAGCGTCTGCCACAAGCGTCGCCCGTATACTAATACCCGCCATCTGCGCGCCGACGCCACCAAGCCCGAGGTATCTTGATTGCTCGATCCCCCACCAAGGCGTCCAAGCCCGCCGGCATTGTTATCCATCCATGCCCTTGTGGCCCCTCGCGGCATGAAACGGCGCCGGCATGCTAACTTGATGAGAGATGCTGTTTGGTTGGACCTCTGGACCCTGCTGGAGCAGATGCCAAGACTCCTGACGACAGCTGATGCGGCTGCCGATTGGTGTGAGATGAGGCCGATTACTGGATGCTGGCATGACCTTGTGCGCCGTTCCAAATGCCCCTCCTATGCTCCGTATGCCCCTCTCCTCTCTCCATTTTCTTTCCCCTGTGCCATCTCTTCAGCAATCTACTTCTACCTACGCTTCCTCTTCCTCTTCTTCCCTTTCTCTTCCTTTTCCACGTTCGTTGCCAAGAGTACTTGGGTATTCGCCAAGTCCTACGATCTAGATCTATTCTATCCCATCCCATCCTGACAGCGACGGGCTCGCTGCAAGCATCGCACAAATATTGACGATCCAAGCTGTTGCTAGCAAAGCGTGCCACCATGATCGACTTTCGAGCGCCTGGCTTCCTTTTGGGGCTGGTGCTCCTTGTTTGCTTGGTCCAGCCGGCAGCTGCCTTTGGAGCTGGCAACATTGCGTCTGTTTCCAAGGTTGAGGGCCAAAACTGTACGTTCAGCTCTACTCGACCTCTCCTGTTTCTCCGGATCGCTAACTCGCAATGCCACAGGGCGACACGGTGACATCGAAGATGCGTTATTAACCTTGGCCATGGCCCATGCCATCAAGGGCGGCAGGAAGTTCAACAAGCGGACCGTTTCACGAGTGTACTTTGGCAACTGGCTGCGCGACTACTCCCAGGCCGTCGATGTGGCCACCGTCAAGATGGTCTCTGCCGAGGCTATTCGACTTCTCCTCTGCGTTCTTGGCTTCATGTCCTTTGGCTACGGTTCTGGCGAGTTTGAGGTTACGGCCGAGCGTCTCGGATGCTACCGCCCCGAAGATCACATTGACAACCCCAAGGGCTATGGAGAAGGCGTCGACGCCCGAGACTATGACCCCCGCCTGAGAGGTCCCATTGACGAGGAGGTCGAGCTTGCCGTTGACCCGGAAACTGGAATGAAAAACTACATTGCCAACGAGCGAGCTGGCATCATGACATCCGCTAGACATGTGCGGAATCTCTTTGGTCGATGCATCGAGCTGGGTCGCCAGTACAAGCGCTCGGGACAAAAGCCAGAGCTCTACGAAGCCCTCCGGTTGATGGGAACTGGTCTGCACTGTTTGGAAGGTAAGCTTTATACTCCCGTGCAGAGCGTCTCCTTTGCTTCAGGAGACCAAGGCACAATCATTGCCCATGACAGCCCCCTTTGGCTTGCTTAAAAACCATTCTAACCTCAACTTGTTGAATAGACTTCTTCGCCCACAGCAACTACATTGAGCTTGCACTTATTGAAATGGGAGAGCGTGGAATCTTCCCTCACGTTGGCCGCAATACTCAGATTGAGCTGCAAGGCGCTCGTGGCTCCGTCTATCCTATTGTGACGGGCACATTTGGAGGCGTCGACTTCCTCCACTCCGTCACCGGAGAAGGTATGCGCAGATTACGTCTTGCATCTTGGACAGGACCATCAAACTAACGCTTGCGTAGTGTCGGATAAGTTGACTCAAAATGAAATTGACGAACTCGAGGGAGCACTCAACGAAGGCAAGACCGGCGACACAAGCATGCTCCAGTCACTTCTCAGCAACCTCCCCCCCGGAATCACTTGGAGGCAACCAAGGAGACAAGATCAACGAGCTCCAGTCCAATGCGTCCGCCGCCCAGGAAGAAACCGTCCCAGTCTCTCCCAAGGATCCCGAAGAATTCACCATTTACATCAAGAGTATCTTTCGACAGATTATGCCCGTCATTGAATTCCACGATAGCATCATGAAGAGCATCAGTGGTGCGATTGAGAACATTCCTATTCTTCCCAAGATTATTGAACAACTAGAGGAGCAGCTTTCCATCTTTGTCTTTTCCATCATGGCACCCTTCATCGTTCCCTTGATCCACCAGATCAAGAGCGAACTTCAAACCGGATCCTCCGAAATCATCGAGAGCAGCAAGAAGGAGCAGCACATCGTTTTTGACGACGACTACTCTTCTGATCCTACCCATTCAATGCTCTCCAAGGACCATTTCTCCAACGTAAGTGCAGCATCAAGATGCTAAAATCTGGCTTCCTACGCTAAACGATGGTGTAGATTCTCAACGAGATTGCCGGTCGAACTGCCGCCAGGATGCTCCACTGGGTTGTGCCACAGCTCATGGAAGCCATTGATGACGATTCGGTTGACATCGACCGCTTGCTGGAGCGCATTGTAACCGGTGTCATGCACCACCCCGCCCAGCGTGATATGGGCTATGATGGTGCTGCCGAGGCGCGACAGCTCATCTTTAACTCTGTCCAAGAATGGTGGCGTGACATGGGCGAGGACCAACAGGAGGACTATCGTCGCAAGCTCTCTCCCCGGGGAGTTCTCAACGGTGAAAACCACAAGGAGGGTGTCCACGACACCGGCCACGGCTGCTCGGGTAAGTTGAAGATGCGCAAGGAGTTTGGCGAGCCTCAGGGCGTCGAGGACCAGATTGCTGGCGCCGCCGCAAGTGCCATCTTCTCCGGCGCTACCGGTGCCCTATCCGGGTTTGTTTCCCAGAATACCGGCGTGGATATCCCCTTCACCCAGCAACAGCAGTCGGGAGGGGACGATGGCGGCATCGGTGGCCTCATCAGTGGCATGGCCGGTAGCCTCCTGGGAGGGGCCTTTGAGCAAGGCTCGACCAAGAGAGAAACCAGTTACGAGACTGGAGAGGACGGCTCCTATACGCAACACCAACGGGAGTATGGCCAGCAGGGAGACCGATATGGACAAGCCGAATATAGCCAAACACGTCACCCCGACGGTGGACGGGAAACCTCATATCAACGCTCCGAGCAGCAGGAGTCGTACGGCGGAGGCTATGGGGGCTCTAGCTATGAGGAGAGGCGAGAGACTCACGAGAGCTCCTATCAATCGTATGAAGAGCGCACCGAGCGACAAGAATACCGTTCCACCGAGGACAGCTACGGAGGTGGTTACGAGCAGAGAAGAAGCGACAGCAGGGGGTCTGATGATAACCGTAAGAAGCACAGCCACGAGCACCAACACCATCACCATCATCACCATCACCATAGTCATAGTCGTGGGTCTGACAATGAATCAGGGAGAGAACACAGCCGCCGAGACGACGACGACGACAACGGTTATGAGCGCCGTGAAACAAGCAACTACGAGCGCCGCGAAGAGGACAGCTACGGCGGCGAATACGGATCTCGTGAGGAGAGTGGCCATGGCAGACGACACCGCCGCGGAGATGATGATGACGAGGCCGACGATTCTGAGTACAGATCCCGCGACCACGGCGGCAACAGCGGCGGCTACAGGTTTTAGAAGAGGTTCATTAAGTCATTGTGGGGTTCCTGAAGCCTTTGTGAGAGGGAAAAGTGATTTGTTGTTGATGTGTTTGTAGGCAAAAGCACAATGTCCTAGTAAGGGACTGAGATAGTGATGCTATATATATATACCCATTCCCTGAGAGGAAGACACACTGACCGGTTGAACATGGTGATGAACGTACCTGTATCGTAGCCATCACTCTTGTAACAATGGGCTAGTTATAGATGATGGAGCATATTGGTAGTTACGGCTTAGCATTGAGTGACCTGAAGAAGGCCTCTTGACACGGAGAACAGAGTCTGTATTACGAGGTTTGTTTGGTGATTTGTAATAGAAGGGTAGAAACTACATATTAGCTGGCAGTGCTTGTAATGGTAAAATCTACTCTGTAAACCCACTTGGTTCAAGCAAGCAGGGGTCCTTTCTGAACATGGTAATCCGGCATCGCTATCCACCGCATCGTGTCGGGAGGAGTTGGAACTCTACTGTATGCCTGAAAACCGATGTAACGCAAGGTGTACCTTGTCTCATGGTGGAGCTTCCCATATTGACAACCCACGGTGCAAAGAGGGAGAGAGAGAGAGAGAGAGAGAGAGAGAGACGCACTCTGGTTATTTGGCGCAATGCCCGGCATGCCCTGCGACGGCATCATGCCTTGCGACTGCATCATGGAGTTGGCCGAGTTTGCGTCGGCCATCATGTGCGGGTTCCCTCCAGGAAAGCCCCCTTGAGGAGCCATGCCGGCGAATTGCTGCTGGCGGTTGAACATGACCTGCTGGCCCGGCTGCATTCCTGGCTGCGGTGTGCCCGCGGGGTTGAAGCTGGGCGCGGCATTGCCAAAGCCAAAGTTGTTCGTGTACATGGCTGGCGGATGGATTGCGGCCGGTCGTGTCAGAGGGCGATGGCGATGGCGATGGCGATGGCGATGGCGAGGGAGGAATGGGCGAGGGTGAGTGGCGAGACTCGGCGCTGTAGATATAAGGCACGCAGTTTGGACGGCTGAGAAGAAGTTGAAGATGGAAAATGGCCTAGCGGGTCGAGGAGCGCGAAAGTGGCCTAGCCTGTCCGTTGCAGGTCGCGAAATGACGTGAGATGCCGATGCCGATGCGCTGGGAATATCGCCAGAAAAGACACGAGAGATGGAGAGAAACTACGAAGATGAAAGGACAGATGCAATGGATTTTTATGTGATGAGTTGATTGACTGCAAGGGGATTCAACACGAGAGAATTGCCCTTGTTTATATATTCTCTTTTCTGCCCGTGTTTAGGTGCCCACCTATTTATAGTTTTGCGGATAAAGCAGCAGAGTTTTGCTGGCGCTCGGAAATATTGCGACGGCTTGTGTCACTTGGCCAGCTTATTGGATTGGATCTGATTGGATGAGCAAGTCGGGCTGCAAGCCTCGGGCCGTGCCTCTGCTGAATAAGCTGGCGAGTTGCTGAAGGACGCAGATTGCTGATGATGGTCAGGCAGAAGTGAGGTGATGTTGGTATCAGGTACCGAGGAACAGCAGCAGAGTTGGACGTATAAGAGGTATACACTATCAAGAGGAATCTATACAGCACGTCTACTGTCATATCAACTTTGTACTATATAAATTCAACCATATTCAGCATGAAGTTAAACACCTTTCGTAGGTACTAGTTGTTCATCACTCGTTGGCCTCCATCCTACATTGACCTAAACATGAGCCCATTCGTCATCATCATTTCTCATCAGTCCAAGAAAGGAATGTCCAATCCTATTTTCCAACAAAGTCCGCACCCCCTTTTAACCGGCCGCCATAAATACGACGAGCTGAAATGCGATTATAAATCTCCTCCGTGATTCACAGACTCAGCAACGTTATGCGTCAAGGCTCCGGCTTACTCCACGAATAATACCGGCCATCAGCCAACGTAATCGTCGACACAGCTTTACTTTACTGTCTCAGCCTCGAATCCTGCTTCCACGTATAAAGCGCGGATGACCACACAAGACCGTCGCAACTCTGACTGCAGTCTGGATGCCACTGATTCACGACACGGCACAATCAAGTGAGGCAACTTAGTGGTACGAAGTGCCGTATTTTGATCTCCCCTCCAAAAGATTGATAAACTCATCGGCAACGTGTTCGCATGTCCTCTCCCAGGGGTGCACCTCGTCATACCTGATTCAATCTCAAGTCAGAATTCCATCCTTCACCTATTTCACTTTAAAAGCACGCCATGAGAGCACTCACCACACAAAATTCGACTGCGGCTCTGTCGACTGGAAACATCCCGAGTCTCCGCATCCTCTCCAGGATCCGGTAATGTCAACCGGCTCTGTGTAGTACTTGGTTGGGTCTGAACGCAAATCCAGCAACAGCGAGTGCACATCCAGTAAGCTGACAGTAGCCCCTGGCCAGCGCTTCTTGATCAATAGGTTATACGGCGCTCCCGTGGCGAACATGGTGTTGGCACTGGTCAAGAATTCCTCCATCTTATATTGAGTGTCCGTGGTGTTGTATGTTGCCTTGTTTCCCTAGTACTCGTTGTTTCCCGTTCCGCCGTTCGCGATGGAAGCATACATTGGCGAGAGCTGCAGTGGCAGCACGTTTAGAAGCACAAATTGCCTACCTCCCAGCTTGTAAACGCCATCAAAGGCTTTCCAGACACACTCTACAAAGTCTGTAATGGTAGCGCCATTGACTTGTTTGTTGCCCAGGAATCCGTCAATTCCTAGATCATTGGTACCGATCCAGAGCGCATAGACTGTGTTGTCCGATCTCCTATCTGGATACAGCCCCTTGTAGCCAAGATCTGTCTTGAATGCCGGGACTTCGTAATCCAAGATGGATAGGAATGGCCCGTTGATGTTGCTGAGAAAGTGCTGGGTGACGCTATCAGAGCACATGCCGCCGGCAACGGCATAGTCGTAGAGCTTGGCTCCCGTCTTTTGTGCTACGAGTCTTGGCCAGGCATAGCCGCCTACCGACGTTGCATTGTTTACGGGTAGAAGCTGGCCTGGAGGGGGCAGTGCATTGTTGTTGAAGATGTAGTTGAGACGGCCTTCGTCTGTATAGCTGTCTCCGAATGTGACGAGATTGCTCAGCTTCCGCAGGCCGGTTGTGCTAGCAGCCGTGGCGGCAGCAGCGTATAATAGAAGAGGAAGCATCTTGACTTGAGTGTGAGGGTATATTGTGCCGGACTGGGGATTGTCGACAGAAACCCTCTATATCAGCAAATGGCATGTTATTTATACATTATCAAGTTCGGTCGACCGGATCATATTCACGAGAGTTGGACGAACTATTCGGGTTTATACATCCTATGCACGGTTTTTGTAATAGACATCAACCGACGGTAATTGTTCAACTATACGGTCCCAAATAAATGGGCCACTATGCCCGGCCAATCGTGGAATATAGGAAACCCGGCCTTTTTAGATGCCGACATCCCCAGATCCGTTGTCCGGCACATCTTCCCCGCATTATCGCCATTGCGATGGAGACGCCATAACCTTGAAAGCCCGCTCCTCAACACCATCATACGAGATGCAGAGAGTCATCAGAATTAGTAATTGCCGTCGGCTATATCATGCGCCGTCTTCTTTACCCCAGATTTCCAAACCTCTTTCCTATTTCGATGATAGAGCCTCTATGCCGAGCCATTGTCGTCTCCGAATGATACTCCGAGAATAGTTTATTAGGTCAGAGAGTAACAAAAGTGCGTCATTTCAACAAGTTAATTCTGATTCAAATGAATTCTATGCAAATAGGAATTACGCTTTCTATACTCACTAAGCATAGACGGCAATCTCTGCGAGGAGAAATCACATGGCTCGACTTCGTGTCATCTTTGGCGTGAATTCGTTCTTTGAGGGCCTAGTCCTATTACATTATATGTTCAACTTTGGTATATGACAAACGCGCTGTAAATACGAACAACAATTCCAAGTATTCGCAAACAACCCTAGCCATCCACATGATGCAGCTCCCTTCATTATGAGTCTCTCAGGAAGGCTGTGCAACATTGCCAAAATGGGCGGTAAACCACTTGATGCACTGCTCAGCCGCATCATCTGCCTGCTGCAAAGAGTCGGGAAACTTGTGGTCCGCCCGAACACAAAATCCATGCCCAGACTTGGCATAGATGGTTAATTCTCCGCGAGCCGGTTCGGGCTTCGCCTCGACAATGGCCTTGATAGCCTTGGCCTTTTCCACCGAGAGGTAGTCATCGTGCTCGCCCACGGCAAACGACACCGGCAACTTCAAGTTTTCAATGTCGCTGTTGAGGCTTAAAAGACTTGGGTGCCCGGTGAATCCGGCGTCCATCAGCGGCCGTCCGTCAATTGTGTCGCCGCGACCCAGCAGGATGACTTGCTTGCCACCCCAGCAGAAGCCCGCGGCGCCGACTGGCAGTGAAGCGCCTTCTTCCTTGCGGAGCTGCTCGAAGAAGCCCTTGACTCTTGGCCATGCCCTGGTGGGCCAATTGTAGGTAATAAAGGGCAACATGCCGCCAAGAGCGTGAAAGAAGTGATAGCTACAAGTCCATTAGCAACTGTAGCTCAGTTTCCGCTGGTATCAATTGATGGTACTTGCATTTTGGAAAAGATTCCAGCTGACGAGGATGATATAATTTTCATGTCGTCAATCATGTACAACGGTGCAGCTCGTCCTACAACAATTAGCCTTCAATGTCTAAAACCTGCTTCAAGAGCCATGGGCTGTATATCGAGTATGGCTTACCGTTCATGAAATCAGGAGCATACACCTTGAACCCGCCCTGGTCGGCATACTTATCCGCCAGAAGCCGAGAATTGACAAAGGCCCATCCGAATGCATCTGGAATTATGACGACAATGCCCTTGGGGGGCGTCCCATCCGCTGGTTCGACGACGTACGTCTCGAGACCGTAGGCCTGAGTGACGGTGCCCCGCGGCTCGCCTTCGTGCACGGAGCCGCGGTAACAATCCGGGCACGACATTTTATAGAATCTCGCTCAATTTTTGGATTTGAGAGAGGTGGTGAACTGATGGCGCACGGAATTGGCTGGAAAGGCGAATATTTCAAGTTCATGCTGTCTGTATTTATCAGATGAGGGGAGGGGAACTTTACATGCCCGGAGATAAGGAGGGCAACATCCGGCAGTCGTAAAATCGAAAACTCCATCATTTGCCAAATAATTTTAAAATTGTCTACACGCAGATAATGCCATTGAAAAAAGAAAATTAGACCAATGCATGTATAACATTGCGTTGGGTTTTACACTTGAGTACCTCAGTAGCTTACACGGAGCGTGAGAGTGAGCGTAATAGTGCCCGCATGTGATTGCGCTGAGACACGCTACCCTACACCACCATGCGAAAATTGATTGCCAACTTATGTGTTTGGTGATTCTTTGATCGCAATTACCGTTGTAAATTCTCTGTAACCTGCAAAATAAATGAGTGTCGAATCCTTATCATGAGTTTGTCATTGCTGGGCAAAATAGCAGGGTAAAGCCGAAATGATACTACATATTCACGGATCAAATCATGCGATTTCGGCACCGGTTCGGCAGCGCTAATGCTAAGTTCGACTTTGAGTCGAATAGCAGTCAATGCGTATTCCTGAACACCCAATTAACTACTTTCAGATGCTCTCAGCTAGGAAACTCATCAAAGACGTGGTTATCCTTGAATTTCTGACGAATAGAGTCTGAAGGCTGACGAATATGGAAAGTGCATGTAAGAAAGAAACGATAGTACAAGGCAGCTGTGTACGCATTAAGGACATGGTCTTCGAACACCGACATTCGCTAGTACCTATTATAGGAAACAGCTGTATTGAAGAATACATATAGCCTCTACAGGCCATTCTTTCCGCCAATTTGTATTCTATTGATATCATTGTGTGGTTTTTCGCGCTTCTTTGGTAGAATTGACTCACATCTTGATAAGACTGTCCACGCCAAGGCTTGATTCTAATGTCGCTCCTCCGTGTAAGTGGGTGTAGACTCTCAACAGAGTCCTGTCTGTCCGAGAACAGTTCACCCGATACCTCGTTTTTTATTCAAGTGGTATCAGCAGTGTGACGAACGATAGTCATGGATGGTTGTATCTCGTCCATGGCGCTAGATGGCAAAGATCCCTCCGCCCGAATGGTCTCGTAGATGTAGAAAGTGTGGTTGCCAAAGGTCAATCATGGCTTTAGTCTCGACACTGCCATTGCTCGGCTCTCGTCGGTTCACGGCCAAGCACGGACATGTCAGTCCCACGAGCCCCCATCTTCATCCCAAGTCGAAGAAGCAAGGAAAGCCTCCAGGAGCCCACGCGCACCCGCCGCCAAGGCAAGCAGGACAAGATAAAGGAATCAAGCTTCTTCCGCAAGCTTCGACTAGACCTCGGATAGGCAGCAGGGGGGGGGGGGGATCAGTGAGGGTTCTCCGATTGGGCAGGAGGAACTGTTTCTAGACCCCCAGTATTGCTAGGCCAAGATGCCGGCGTAGTCAAGGGGGATTTTTAAGTTAACGTTACGGGCAGCGGTTCGAAAAAAGACATGGGGGAGGCTATACTTTAGATAATGATAATCTAAACTCACAAAGGGATGTCCCTGAGTGCCGTTTCGCGTGGCATGTTAGCGCGTTGCCGTCCATGGCAAAAAATGGCGCGGGCAAGGGAGATCGATAGTCGGAGGCATCTAAATTTCAAGCTTCTTTCTGGAATAGGAAGGCCGTGAGATAGGCACGTCGCACGGCGCGGCAGGCGAACATTGCGACCTACCGCTCTGGCAATTAGGGGGCTGCTTTGATAAAAGTTCCGCTTTATTGGTATATTGTACGTTTGTGAGGGCGAGACTGCGCGGGATTGCCGGAGAGCGAGGCTGGATTTCTAAACAGCAGGTTTGGCGGGCTGCGCTGACGATAGTGGGAGCTTGGTGTTTTATACGAGGAGCGAGAGTTGGGGCCCTGGTCATTCATTGTGGGCGACCTTGTGTGTGATTAAATGAAGACTATCGGGGATATGGCTGTGATGTGAGATGTCGGCGAAACGAGACGATTGGAGGCAGCCCATCTCTTTGCAGCTCAGAGCAATAACATGGTATCGAGGTTCTGCATAGTCGCCGTATCAGTGTCCACAGACATGTCCGATGTAGATTGAGGATTTTGTATAGGGTGCCTCTGCACATTGGCGCCAAGGATAGCCAATCAATCTATTGGCCTTAGTTGACATTCATACCCATCCTCTGCACCCCTTTGTATTTGTAACGTGTCAAATGGAGAGATGGTGGTTTACAAGACCGCAGCCAAGGCCAAAAGGTGATGACTTCTTCGTCCCCTTCTCTCCACCTCCACGTGTGCGATTACGTTGGAGAATGCGCTGATCGACAGGCACCCTGTATCTTCCTGTTCCTGTTCCTGCACCCGTCAAACGCATGCTTACCCTCTGTCAGGGGTTCCCGATTGGTGGGATCCGCGGCTGTCGGTCCGAAGCCTCAAGCATTCCAGAGCCAGGCAAGTCCATGGCCTGTTCTTTGTGAGGTCTCCGCATCGTCTTTCGGAGCCTTGTTGTTTCCCCGAAATGTTTCTGTTTTGTTTCATGCGGCAGTGAATAAGCGGGAATATTCATTCCAAAAGACTTGGCGGCTGGCTGATTCTCCTACGAGGCGCTTACACGTCCCAGTGTTTGCTTGGACAAAGCAGTGCCTGGGCACAGCATCACTCGAACTGACAACGCGTGAATGTCTACCAGCCAGAGGATAATGTGTATATTCTTATATCTATGTGTATGCGATTCAGACATCTTCAACTTCATCTCTTTCTTAAAACGGCCGCTCGTTGCAAGTTGATTTGATGGACTTGGCGCCTTGGCTCATCACGGCCGCTTACACACATACACGGCTTACCAGTAATACCAGCAACTACTCGTAGCATCGCGATAAACAGCTTCCGTACGCAGCGGTGGGACCAGACAAGGGAGCCTCTGTACCACAGCCTCATGGTTTCGTCGCAGTGGTTCAGGTCCACATGGCACCCCTGTGCTGGAGCTGGCAGTCACAAGAGCAGCGTGTGTGTAAGTGGCTGGGCCGGACTCTAGACACTTGAACCTGGTCACGATCTGCGTTTGACAACGTCTAGACGATTCTGGCATTGCCTTCCCCCACAATGGTGCCGTCCACAAGTTCATTGGACCGCCCAAGTCGGTTGCCGCCCAGCGCGGCCATGGTTTGGCCTTGTTTATTGCTGGGGTAGGTGTCAATGCCGCCCATGTGGATTGACTATCTAGCAGGATTCCAACAATGCATAGAATGCCAAGAGGTCAGTGTGGTGACCTCGAGACTCGGTAGCATTGGGGGTCAGAGATGGTGGGAGATGGCATGCCCAATCTGGGAGGTTGACTCTGCTATTCATGGCATCAGCAACATGCCTGTCCCCCTTCCACGCGAGATGTAACGGAACGACTGCCGCATTGCTGGCGAACCCTTACAATGGGTCTAGCTCGGTATTCTTTCCTAAATCTAATGGATTGCTTCGTGCCTTGTCTGCATCGTGGTTCGAACAACTACTTAAGAGACCACTTGTCTCTCATCTCTCCATTCAGCCTTTCCCTGCCATACAACAACAGTGTCTGACAGCTCGCCTCGATTAGGTCCCCGGCCCAAGACAACACTTGTACCACAATCACACAATCATCACCATGAAGGTCTTCACTCTCGCCTCTATTCTTGGCCTCGCCGCCATGGCTCAGGCCCACATGGAACTGTCGTGGCCGTATGTCTTCCGCTCCAAGTTCAACCCCAACGTGCCCGAGGCTCTGCGAGACTACAGCATGACCAGCCCGCTGTTCATGGCCGGCGGCAACTATCCTTGCAAGGGATACCATGCCGATTTCAACAAGCCCGAGGGCAAGTCAGTTGTCACTTGGCAAGCCGGAGGCACTTACAACTTGACCCTCTCCGGCACGGCCACGCACGAGGGAGGCAGCTGCCAAGTCTCTCTCTCCTACGACCAGGGCAAGACCTGGAAGGCCTTCCACTCGTGGATCGGCCAGTGCCCCCTCAAGCCCACCTGGAGCTTCACCCTGCCCAACGACACGCCTGCTGGAGATGCCATCTTCTCGTGGACCTGGTTCAACAAGATTGGAAACCGTGAGATGTACATGAACTGCGCCCACGTCACCATCAAGGGCCGAAGCGGCCTTGCGGCTCGCAGCCCGTCCGACTCGTACAACAGTCGTCCTTCTCAGTTTGTCGCCAACGTCAACAACGGCTGCGGTACTCTCGAGGGCAAGGATGTGCTCTTCCCCAACCCCGGCCCGGATACCGACTTCAACTCTGCCGGCACTGCTCCTCCCACCGGCACATGCAACACTGGCAAGCGTAATGCCCAGCCATTGATTGTGTAAATCGGAAACGACACCAGTCTAAAACTGGAGAGGAAATCGAGAAAGTGAGAGAGTAAGATTGGGGGGCTAGCTGTGGTGGTGAATCTGATTCAGTATATATATTTTGACAAGAGACTTTGTACATACGGGTGGTCTTTGAACTTCACTGGACTCTTTTCACATAGCATAGGAGATGTCTGAACTGTCCATAGTTGGGTATAAATACATTGTACATTTGACATGACCACCTTGAGAACATGTTTGTGAAAAGCAGCGCGGAGTAGCCATTGTTTGATGATACATAAATAATGAGTGTATTGCCTAAGAGAAGAAAAGCAAACACTGCAACCAGTGCCATGCAGGGTAGGCCAATATGGTGATATTTGTTGGTCAAGCATCAGTTCATCGTCTCCTGATTGGCTGCCTTCGCATCGCCTTTGTGCATAAAGTTCTTGTTCATCGATCTTTGCGTGTGGTGTTTCTTGCCTCCGTCAATGTTAAACAACGTCGCAGCTCGGCTTTTTACTCAGCTCATCGTCTTGAGTTCCTCCTAGCTCTTCCTCTTGGCTCGCCTGTACTCATCCATCTGGACATTGCTGAATCATTTTCGCACAATCTCCCCAAGCTCTAATAGGCTCCAACGGCTGCGCCTCTGGGAAGATGTAACAGCCCGCGCTACTGGAAATTTGCATCTCCCGTATAATATATCAGACGCTATCATGGAGGCTCCTATAGGGGAGCCAGACCCGTCGCTACAATATCCGGGACCGGTACGGATCCTGGTGCAAACAGTAACAAATCTTGTGCCGGGAAATGATTATGGCCAACGAATTGACTATATACGAAACATCGTTTGTCAATACTATTGGAACCGTGACTTTGATTGGAATAAGGATCGTTGGAATTCGTACGGTGACCAGTTTGGCTATGAGAACCGTAACTGCTACTTCCTTATCGATCATGGAGAGTCTATTGAAGATCCGCCAATTCTGTGGTACAAATGGATGGGGAAATCCTTGTTAGAAGACCCCTACGGCGTAGTGAAGCCATCAGTCTACTAACACTTGAGTAGCATTGCTATTCAGCAAACTCTGCCTGAGGAAATACAATCTAAATTGGAAAGGTATCCATTCACGAGGCGACCAATTCAACGCTCACGAAGGCCAACACCTGCACAAGTTGATGCAAAAACCCGTCGCCGGACTATTCAGTCAAAACTTCGTTACGATATGATCATCATAGATGATAGTATTCAATTCTTAGCGACACATCCAGAGGACGTAAGATGGCTCAAAGATAATATCGAGGCTCAATTTTGGTCCAAGATTCAACCGTTATTGGAGTCGAGACATGGCAAAGGCACCGTCTGCGCCAATGAAGACCACGCGTTGGCGAACTCGTCTACTCTGGAGCCGTAAGTCCACCGCAGGCCAGTGGACTTTGCCCTTGGATATCCAATCCTCGCAACCAGCTGTCCAAATGCAAATCCAAAGACAGTCTTCTGCCGATGAGAGCAAAACGAAGTGATGGGAATTCAGCAAGAGGCAAAGGGATTGAAACGCGATTCAGTTCATAAACGGTACGAGAGAATGTGGTGAAGTGCGTGATGATCCTTCGCAGCGTCGAGTCTACCACAATCCTATTGCATCCACCACCACCAACACTTGCTGTCCCTGATCGGGCCTCAATCAATAATTCGGAACAAGGTAAAGCAATATTGGGACTAACTGCTCTCTGCTGAGATGTGAGCGCCATCGCCGTCACTGGTTCATTGCCAAACGTTGGGCGTTAATCCGTCCGTCCTGTCTTTACATGACCATGCTTTTTCCTCCTTTGTTGAGTCCAGCCTACCTGACGGTAACACGATAGGTTCCGTGTAATCATTCATTCAAGGAAGAAAAGGACCAGGGTGGCCTATCAGAGTGCGTCTCTTTGTAGATGTGAAGCTGTATTCAATATAATTGACTAACGAGGAAGAATTCCCGAAACAGATCCATTACATGCGATTGCAACCATCTGCTCCAGTTGAGGTGAACAGTACCCAAATCCGTCGCAAATTCCAAAAACCAAGCCTTTACATGACATTGTAAGCATCAACCCCAGAAGTGGTTAAGAATGCTTGGAGCAGTCGCAATCATGTGTGGCAGTTTTTCGCACTTGTTCAATCCGTACGCCCGATCCCTGACAATGGACGCAATCGCAATTCCTGAAGCCCCAATAATTTGCGCTCCTGTCGCAATCGGCAGTATGACTCGTCGTGGGGCATTTAGTTTCACAACCGTCACACATCCAGCAGGAAAAATATGTGTCGACCATGGTCGTCTCACTCCAAGTACCACTTCCATTGCAAATGGTACAACTTGGGTCAGGTCTGCTAGATTTGAGGGATGACATGGTAGGAGTCTGCTGTTCCTTTGAGACGGGAGACAGCTGGTCGTAGGACGATACCAAGGAGGTTGATCAGTGGATCAAGAAAAATTGAGTCGACTTTGGCAGGGCCAGTATAGTAATGCGAAGACCGACGGTATTATTGGTTTGAAGGAAGAGCGGTTGTTGAGGGAGAGAAACAGCAACTCGAGGAACATAGTAGCTCTTTATATATCTCACTAGGTGAACGACGAGGAGGCTCCCTAGACGGCTCGAGTTTATAGGTGTTGGGTGCTAACATTGAAATTAACAACAACCAACATATGTGAGATGTATAAACGGCGCCTACGTCACGATCAAGGCCCAAAGTGGCTTTGAAGCTGGCAGCTTATCAAGGAAGCTAACAATTACCCAAAGTCTGATTCAGTATCATACTTTTCAAAGAGAAAAAAAACGGCTATATATAGTTTTTTTGTTTAAAAAGGGAAATACCAGCCGCGACCCCGTATTAACTATCCACCCTAGCAACCGCATGAGGTTCAAATATCGGAACAGGATGCAAAGAGAAGGTTTTTATCTTGGTACTTATTTAAGTATTTACTACCTATTAGTAGTCTGCTACTATCATTACCTTCTTCTGCTACCACTATGTTTTCCTAGTATCTGCTACTATTGATATATATAGTTAGTATTTGCTACTACGGCTACATTTCTCTCTCCTTTCTGGCATCATCACTTACTATTATGTGGCTTTAACCCTGCGACACAAGATGCTGAATAATAGACTTGGGACTAGGGATACACAGAGGTACCAACTTGGTCGTCTCCCTTGGGATTGAGTGCGCCGAATAACGGGGAAATCCCTTTAGATGGACGGACGTCAGGCCCGACATGAGGAGTTCCTCCTCCGATAGGAAAACATATGGTTCCACGATTATCGTCCGGGTCATACGACTGCCGGGAATCAATCAATTCAGCAACTTGATATCCAGTATTTCCCATTTAAAGCCATTAAACTCAAATTGCCACGTAGAGACTAGGAAAATAAATTGTTGTAAATACATTGTACATTTGACACGACCACCTTGAGAAGACGTTTGTGAAAAGCACCTTGGCATAGTCACTGTTTAATCGTACATAAAGAGTAGCCGAGCAAGGAAAAGCAAACATAGCCAACAGTATATCTATCGCATATAATCCAGCATACCGCTGCCCAACACCATACCGACGTAATCGTGATCCAACCCAATTTCTAACCATGTATCCAAATCTTCCCATCATAAGGTCCATACCATTTAAAAAACACAAACGGGGTATAACGCATTCATTACTTGGCATCTTCTAATGCCGTGTCTGGTTCCATTTTGAGCTTTGTCCGCCCGCTCACTTTGTAGTCGAGGGAACAGCCACGAGGGGAAGAGAGTCCTGCTTGCTCTTGTAGGACCAAGACCATCCCCTTTCCTCGTGAGGACAAGGCAAATCCTCCTCGTCTATCAAAAGTATTAGTAAGCCTTTACAGCACAATTGAATCAAGAAGCCTTACCAAACTCAGAATCCGAGTCACCCTCCTCATCCGCGGCCAAGGACATCAATCCCTTGCCAACGCCATAAAACACGCTCAGCAGCTGCGCGAGGGCGATGAAAAAGGGCATGAACTGGCCTGGGGCGACGAGGCTGTGGACACCCGAGATGTTGTTCCACTTGAGGGCCATTTCCACGTAGACGATGGCGCCAATGTTGACGAGGAAGTCGATTGCCCCGAAGCCCATGGGGTTTTCCTCCTCCTTGGACCTTCCGCCTCCTTCGCCGCGGAATCTCTGCACAAAGTTGGCGGCGCGGACAAAGGTGAAGAGGATAATGGCTACATAGGCAAGATGTATTAGTGCTTGGAGAAGCCCATCGTTGGGAGAAACTACATGGACATGGACTAACCTGCGAGATAGAAGATGACGGAGACGACGCCGCCGATGATGGCAAACACGGAGCCGACCTTGTTAAGCGTGCGGAACCAGTGCCAGATGCTCACCTTTGCAAAGAAGAAGGCCTTGTCGTCGTTGCACGCGCGCGGCAGCGTATCCATGCCATGCCACCAAAACCAGGCAAACAGGGCAATCAGGCCGCCGACCTCGAACGTGTAGATGAGGGCCGTGGTCTGGCCCTTCCAGTAGGGCACGCGGCAGACGCCGACCTGGGCGAGCAGCAGGGTGAGGATGGGGAAGACCTCGACGGCCTCGACGGTCTTGTCGCGCAGCTCGCGGATGAGGACGATGGCGGTGGCGAGGACGAGGATGATTGTGCCCTGGCCCAGCGAGTCCTCGGTCTTGAAGATTGCGCTGGCGAGGCCGGAGAGCTGGACCGTCATCATTTGGATGTAGATGCCGATGCGGATGCCGAGGCCGTAGAGGTCGGAGTCGCCATTGACGGGGCATTCGGGGATGTCGGTGGAGTTCATGGCTCCGGCGGTTTGTACCTTTTTCGCCTTGCTCTTGAGTTGAGTTGAAGTTGAATTGTGAGAAGGCCCAGGCTACAGAGTTGTGTTGTGTTGTTTGAAAAAAGTCAACAACAGCTTTGTGTAAAGCTGTGAGAGGATATAAGCCCCCCCCATGCCCATGTTATCTATCTAATACCATGCAACCCAACCGCCATCGCCAGATGCACCACAGCCACACAGCCAGGCTCCCTCTCCACACATGCTGTAAATCCCAGCCGGGGGTTACAGGTAGTTACACTCAAGACCCATCCCTTGCTTCAGCCGCTCGAGCTAGCAAGCATCACATGCGGGAAATAGCCATGGCCAAGCAAGACACAAGACGAAAAGAGGCACGGCGGATGGTATACGGGGAAGCACCAACAACAGCTACAGTTGCTAGCGCATGGCTGGCCCGCTACCCCTGTCAGTAAAGTGTCTGCCTCGCTCTCGCACGATAATCGTGATTGGTCTACGGAGCAAGATGCGGGACTCTGTTGTGGCGGAGGGCGGTTCGGGCCAGCGCCCCTGGTCTGTGTCTGTGCCCAATGTCTCGTGGAGAGGGAGCTCGCAGGAGGCGTTGGAGTTGTGAGGCTGAAAAAGTTGGCAAGGAAGAGACACCAAAGTCGTCCGTCTCTCCACCCACCC
>MDJU01000141.1:0-63462 GCA_001721665.1 Trichoderma pleuroti
TGACGGTCGGACGCAGCGCCAGCGCCAGCGCCTGGGCCGGCGTCGTTTCGCTCCGGGTCGTCCTTCATGAGTGGCTCGCTCTCATCGTTGTCGTGGTAAGGCTCGAGCGGTCTCACCATGGTTGACGAGGCAGGATCCTGCGTTGGCTGGCAGGCAACGATTTGATCGACTGGCGGTAGGGCACGGGGGATTTGCCTGTAACGTAAGCCTGCAGCGAAAGGGTCAATCGACTGCCACTAAACCGGATGCCAAACGCGGCCGCTCAGCCTCTAAATACGGGGGATTTCTGGTGGGTCGCCGGAAGCTCGGGAGGTTTGGAGATGGAGGATGCAAAAAGCAACGGAGTAAGCGGCACGCGGCTGGGCCTATGGGGCGTGATTGGATGGAGGATGAAGCTGTCTCGTTGGGCTTGGGGGGATATCACGCGCGGACTGAGGTCTTGAGACACTCACGAATCGCAGATGTCTGGGGACGATCGTGTTTGCAGCTGCAGATGCTATTGAGCAAGTGTCGACGAGACACAAGGCAAAGGCGACGCTCTTGATTCGGTGATTTTTTGAGTTGCATTCGATGGTTGACGGATGCGTTCATGCAATAAACTACTACTACTACTACTCCGTAGACTCCCGGAGATAAAGGAGAAGAGCAGGCGGGCTACGGGCATCTACAGCACGAGTACATGGTTATATGGATATGGATAGGGATACGAAGTCGTTCTCGGCAAATCCTCTGGCTTCATCTCGCTACTACAGAGGCATCTAACCGGCATTTGATGCGTATTTTCTGCTCCGTTCAAAGGGGTCCATCTCTTGAAGATTCGAGATGCAGACGCAATCGCTGCAAGAGGCCAAGCGCAGGTGCTAACTGTCGGACAAACATCGGCAAAAGATAAGACGAACAAATGTGTCTTATCAGTCAGGCACCATAGCCAGGATGAATTATCGAATATGGCACTCGAGATCACAGAAAGATTGTGGGATTCAATCAACTGTCATTTCGGCGTTTGATGCATAGATTATAAAGCTAATGAGGAGGCTTCCTTGACGAGACACATCGTGACTTTTTTCATATACCTTTTGCTTCATAGATCCATTTGCAGTTCTTTTCCTCTTAATTTTTCACTCTCCAACCCTAGAGTGGTGGCAACTCAAAATGAGCGATCCAAGTCTCGAGAACTCTTCCGACATGTCTGGCCGCAAAATCTTCGAGCTCATGGGCTCTGCCGCCACCGATGGCTCTGCTGCCCGTCTTGGAAAGCTGTCTTTTCCTGGCAAAAAGGTCGTCGGAACACCAAACTTCTTCGCAGTCACATCTCGCGGGGCGATTCCCCATCTCACTCCCGACAACTTCAAGAGACACACGTCTGTAAGCGGAGTCTACATGGCGCTGGAAGACTGTAAGTCATCAAATCTGTCTGTACTCATGACGAGACCGTTGGCTGATTGTAACGGTGTAACGGGTAGTTATTGAGAAAAAGGAGCCTCCCATTCAGCACACGCCCGGCGGAGACGGTTCACGCCGGTTGCATAGATTTACAGCCCTGCCGTCAAATACTCTGTCAGTACTTGGTCCACGACGAATCCGGCCGTTACAACTCCGTTTGGAAACACGCCCAAGGCTCTCGCCGTCTTCACTTCTACCGGATTCCGCAATGTGACGGTGCCCGAGTTTACATCCTACGTCCAGTCGCTGCAACCTGATATCGTACTGCCAATGGCCGACTTGCCGCACACCAGCGCGACACCCTCGTCCAAGAAGCTGGTGCGAATGGTGGAACGGACAGAGGTGTGGTTGGATGAATTCTTGGGCAAGCTGGCTTCGTCCAAACCTACAGAGTCTTTGGATAGCTCTGTGTTTGCCCCAGTGCTCCCAGTCGAGTATCCCATCCAGTGGGACTATCTGAGGCATCTATCGGAAGATGTGCTTGGAAAATTAGATGGCCTGGCGATTTACGATGCAAGCCTGCTTCCCGAACTTGTCAACTATCCTCCGTTGGCACCTCTTCCCAAGTTATGCATGGAGCCTCCCAGGACTCCACAAGAGGTCCTGCGTCAAATCTCTCTGGGCATCGACATCTGTACACTGTCGTTTGCAAATAGCACTTCTGACGCTGGCGTCGCCATGACATTCTCTTTTACATCACCTGGCATTGGCCAAGTACAGCCTCTCGGGATCAACATGTGGTCGCCAGAGCACAGCACAGCCGTTGTGCCCTTGGTAGAAGGCTGCGAATGCTACACTTGCTCAAAACACCACAGGGCCTACCTCCACCACCTACTCAATGCCAAGGAGATGCTGGGCTGGAATCTGCTACAGATCCACAACCATCACGTCGTTGGCGAATTCTTTGCGGGCATTCGCGAGGCCCTTGCCAAGGGACAAGCGGTATTCGAGGAGGAAGCGCGTCGTTTTACTGCTTCGTATGAGCCTGTGTTTCCTGAAGGCACTGGTGAGAGACCTAGGGCGAGAGGATATCACTTTAAGAGCGAGGCTAGCGCAGATAGGATCAACAAACCGTCCTGGAAAGATTTAGAAAAGGGAGAAGCATCTGCACAGATTACGAGTCTTGCGGAAAGCAGTACACCTAGTGGGGAGAGCCAAGATACTACGCCGGCGGCGGTGGTTAATGTAGAAGAGGCCGTAGCAACGTTGAGTATACACTAGCATGAATAGACAAGAAACGAGGTAAAGGACAAAAGGACAAAAGATGGTAGTCTCTTGAAAGCTTTCTGTGAATTTTTGGTGACTATCTGAATAGTATAGTAGGTTTACAAGAGATTAAGGAAGCACAAAGTGGGTGTCCTTTTAATCCATGTACCTATTCATCTTGGCCCTTGGAGATTTGGTTCTATACTGCCACAGCCGTCTCCGCCTTGCTACATATGTGATTTCCGTTTTGCAAGAATTCACTGGCAATGTCAAGGTTGTGAATGACACGATGAACCGTGGTGAAATCTCGATCCGAGTCAATCCACACAGCACCGACCAGCGCCTCAGCAGTGGAAGCGCCTGTGCCTGGAGACATGACACCCTTTTGACCCGGATGCAGCTTGACATATTGCCCGATTTCCCATTTGTTCAGCATCTTGCTCAAGGCGATGTTCGAGATTTCGGCCACGCACATTTGATGGCAGCTTTCTGCAAGTCCAAATCAGCTTGGAAGAGAGATAATTCAAGGTGATTCATGGATACTATGGAAAGCTCACGGGTAGTTTTGCCGTCTATGATGCCGTCGTCGACTACGGCGAGTCGGAGGACGGCGTCTCCAATCATGGCTAGACCCTTGTTTCCATGGGCTCTGGGGTTTTGGCGGGTTGTTCCTGGATCTGTGCCTGGGGCCCGGAGAGCTTCCTCGAGAAGCTTGGAGTCTCGAAATCGGTACTGGAGGATATCTTGTACAGTTTGATTAGACATACTAGGGGGAACTGCATGAATTTACTTGAATTCTATGCTTTTTTCGGTGTCACATTATGCTAACTCCCCGACTGCACAAGAGGGTTTATATGGGGGTTCAGTGCAAGCGAGTGCATTCCAGAGAGATGGAGAAGAAAGTAACCATTGGAGTATGAAGCATTCCAGCCCCATTACAAAGCAGAGCGGCGGTTGCAATACATCTACCGATTACTGTATTTTGACGTCAGCAAAGTTTCCAATTCCTGGGTATCTCAACTGAGGATTCGCTCAATTGGCTTTCACAACAGCCACTTGCATATATCCATTTAAACAATGTGATGAGCCAAGAATAGATGCAGTGAAGAGAGAAAACTCGATACAAACTTCAAACTGCTTGTTTCTATGCAGCTGTGGTAATGGTTATAACATTGGAGGATAGATGGAATCTTAACTAAAAAGCTTCTGGTAGGCGGTAAGAGAATGAATGGATGCTCCTGCCTTGGGATGCGCCTTCAGATGCTTGGATTAAGTAAGCCGCGATTGCAACTTCATTTCAGATGGATACTTTGAACTTTGTAGATGCAAAGATAGCAACGACATTAAAAAAACACAACGACGATAGTCACCCATGTGGCCTCGATCCTACGCCTAAAAGGCTGCCGACCGGGCTCTGTCCGAAAATCACGCGCCCCGACTTGAGCTTGAACCAAGATTAAATCTCAAGACTATCGACTGATGGACCGAGCTGAGGAGTGAGTCTGCCGTGGGCCCAACTCAGAGTCGATAAACGCAGCGTCGGTCAACGGATTGAGACGAGGTTGGCCTCTAGTTCGTCTTGACGTGGGCCATTTGTCACTGCTGCCCACTTAACCCGGCCTCGTTGGACGGATCGCCATCGTCCGTTGCGTGGGAGCGACCGAGAGGCTGTTCAGCTCTGGATGCCGTGCAACCTTGCGACATGCATGTGCGGACGCCGGGTTTATACTCGAGGGGACGATATTGTCTGCCTGCCATGCCTAAGTTTGAACAAGGACAAAAGAAAGAAACAGCACAATACGAAGGAATCCTACGGTACGAGATCGACAACAATACAAGCCTCTTTCATTTGGATCTGCATTGTGCTCTTATACCGCAGAGGCTACGGCCACCTACCCATCCAGAAAAAATAAAGAAATAAGCATAACAATAACAGAAAAACCTAGTCCAATACGTCTAAAACTTCCAGCAGCACCACCTCAGATGGCTGCCGGTGCCTGTCGGCTTGTGGAGTCTGCGAACTTTTGAATTGTCGAATCGCAGGGCAAACACGAACCAGGGCCATCTCTGCGCGCCCAATGAAATGATGGCTTCAACCCACGGGACGAGCGCCAAGATCGACAGACCTTCGGCTGCAGACCAAAGTCCCTTGGAACCCGCGAGCTAACGACTTTGACGGCTGAGGTTATGAAGACTGCACGGCTGCTTTTCTTCTCCACGACTGGCATCATTCGAGCGGACGAGATCCGGAGACGCCAGAGCTGGGATCTAGATTCTGTGAGAGAATGCCAAGAGTCACGAGCATCGCCGTCTACTGCAGGGTCTCGGACTCTCGATTCTGGCATCGAGACGACACGTGCCTGTGTGCTCGACAATAAGGGGACTGCTTCTCGTGTCTCCGCGTTGCTTGGCATCGCGATGGAAGCAGCACGGCTTCGAGCACACCCAAGGAGACCGCAGGCATCTGCAATCTGCAACGTGCATTTCCCCCACGCGAGAAAGGGCCCGGTCGAGCCAATGGGGGCATCGTAGAGCGCTGGATGCTACCTCACGTTCGTGTATTCGCCCATGGCCGGTGGTTCTAGCCCGGACGCCATGGAACGACAACGCAGGGATGTTGATGCCCTTTGACCAAGTTGCAAGGTGCCTTGCATCCCTCTCCATCTGCTCAATGCTGCACACGGCCAGGGAGGCTAACGGAATTGGCCGCTGGCTGCAACATTTTGCGTTGCTCGGCGTGGTCGTCACGCGAGGGCCGGATTGCCCATCGTACTCGTACTTGTATATAAGGGACTGACGAGCCTTGCCATGCCGCTCCTCTTGCTTGCCCCCCCCCAGCTGCCCTGCAGTCGTTGCACTCCTCAATTCGTTGTATAAAGTTTTGGATAGCCACCACAGCCCAAGATGATTGCCAAGTTTGGGGTTGTCAGCCTCCTCGCAGCCTCGCTGTCGGGCGTCTCTGCCCAGACCTTCCAGCGTCTGGGAACATGCCCGACTCTGGGATGTGTTCTGCCTCCCGACCAGAGCGACTTCCTCCCCGGCCAGCTGTTTGACTTGCGTGTCGAGGTTCACGCTCCCGTCAACGGCTCCGAGGCTGCCCACAACGGCAAGCCCGACGAGAAGTTCAAGGTGACCATCTCCAAGGACGGCGGCAAGGCCAAGGACTTTGCCAATGCCTTTGGCATCAAGGAGCCTTCGCTCGAGAAGTGGACGTTCAACTGGTATGAGGACCTCTTTGCTCAAGACGCCCACAAGCCCTCAGTTGTCAACGTCGCCTCCAAGGCGTACCGTAAGATTGCCCTCTACGAGCCGGGCACTTACACCGTCACCTTGAACTATTACAATGGCGACAAGACCACCGCCAAGTGGGTTGTTCGCGACCTCCACACCAAGAAGAGGGCCAAGAACGTCATCTTCTTCATTGGTGACGGCATGACCACCAACATGGTATGTTGAGCGATTGAGTTGTCAACAGCCTAGTCTCCCAATTGCTAACCATTGGTGCTGGTGTAGATCACCGCCGCTCGTCTCCTTGGACACCAGAGCATCAACGGCAAATACCAGACTCGTCTGCAGCTCGACGAATTCCCCGTCCTGGGCCACCAGATGACCCACTCCATTGACAGCTACATCACCGACTCTGCCAACTCGGCCTCTGCTCTCTACTCTGGCCACAAGAGCACAGTCAATGCTATGGGGTACAGTCTTTCCGGCGGAAAGGGGGCATCATGACCGATAGAACGCTAACACATATGTTTAGTGTCCACGCCGACTCATCTCCCAACGCCTTTGATGACCCCAAGGTTGAGACCATTGTTGAAATCTTCCGCCGTGTCAGGGTAAGTATACAATACCCAATGCGAATATGATGAGCAATTGGCTAACATCCTGTCTTAGAAAGGTGTTTGGGGTGCCGTCTCCACCGCTTTCCTTGCCGATGCCACTCCCATTGCCCTCAGCGGCCACACTCGTCGCCGCGGCGAGTACGGCCCCCTGATTGACCAGGCCCTCCACGGCATGAGCAACTACTCCTGGACCAACCACGGTGGTCCCGATGTCTTCTTCGGTGGCGGTGCCGAGCAGTTCCTCCCCGGTACCGGTTCGTACCAGGGCAAAGACTACTATGCCGAGTTTGCCAAGAAGGGCTACTCTGTCAGCACTGACAAGAAGTCTCTCCTCGCTGCCGACAACAACAAGAAGGCTCTTGGTGTCTTTTGCCAGGGTGTCATGCCCGTCTGGCTGGACCGCAACATCTACAAGGACAACCTCAAGACCTTCAAGAACGACCCCAAGGGTGGAAAGGGACCTGCTCTTGACCTGCCCGGTCTCAAGGAGATGACCCTCAAGGCTGTTGATATCCTGCACAAGCGCGGTGGCAAGGAGGGATTCTTCCTCATGTCCGAGGCCGCTTCCATCGACAAGCAAATGCACGTCCTTGACTACGATCGTGCCCTGGGTGATCTGTTGGAGCTCGACGACACCGTCCGTGCTACCGTTGCCAAGCTCAAGCAGCTGGGTATCTATGAAGAGACCCTGATTATCGTCTCTGCTGACCACGGCCACGGCTTTGAGTATGTCTCCCTGCATTTCCATCTTTCCCCCTCCCCCCTTTCCGCTTGTTGTATAAATTGAATAGCTACTAACGCGTCAAACAGTGTCTTTGGCTCCGCTGATACCGAATACCTGACTGCCCAAAAGGACGAGCGCGCCAAGCGCAATGCCATTGGCGTCTACGAAAAGTCTGGCCTCTCCCAGTACACCAAAAAGGACGGCAAGCTCAGCTACGGCACTGGCGTCAACTTCCCCACCAACTGGGAGCCTCGCTACGCCATTGCCGGTGGCGTCGGTGCTGCCCCTGACCACCGTGAGAACTACAAGGTCCACAAGGACGGCCCTCGCCTGCCCGCCGTTCCCATGGGCAGCGAGTACTTTGTCAACCCCGAGGACGGCGTCGACGGCATCGTCATCAACGGAACCATTCCCACCTCCGAGGCTCAGGGTGTCCACTCCCTGACTGACGTGCCCGTCTTTGCTCTCGGCCCTTGCCAGGAGACCTTTGGCGGTACTTACAACAACGTCGACATCTTTTACAAGATTGCCAACTGCTTGGGCCTGGCCCATGGCAAGGGTGGGGATTGCTAGAGCATGTTTCGTGGGGGTTTAATGAGGTATATATAGATGAAAGCGTTTGTCACGAGAATGCGCTGTATTATAATTTACGAATTTAGAAGAAAAAAAAGAGAGGAAATTTATTCTTGTTCGAATTTTGCAATCGCGGTTCTATTGCTTGTACGTGTCTCATGTACCATCTAATCACATCTAAACTTTTTTCTGCGCCGGAACACCGGATGCCCTGAAAGCCATCAAATCTATCTTTGGCGACGTCGCCATCTTTGTTCTTGTCGTTTTGCCTGGGAAAAGAAACAAGGGAAAATAAAAACAATCCGCCTGCTGGTTACTAAATGAGTGGACTGATGAAGTTGATGCGTGTCCATCCACTCCAATGTAAAAACAGATAACAAGGAAATAGGAAAAAAGTAAACCGTTCGAGGAGCCGCTGAAATCATGTCCTCGAATTTAGAGAGTGGTGTTGTATTCGCAAAGGTTGTCAACTTGGAGAGAGATTCTTCTTTGCATAGAGAAGAAACAAGGACGAAAATCTCACCGCTATTGGTAAAGATGGGCATAGTGTGTGCGCCAATGGTCAGCCGGGGACTTCTAGTCGGGCCTTGTGGCGTTCATCACGGAAACGATTGCCGCCAGTTCACGTCCATTCAACTCCTCGACGCGGCGGCCGTCCTTGTCGACCTTGTTGGCCAGCGAGGCGGTGTGAATCCAGACACTCTTAGTGCCGTGGACGGAGAGCTGGGCGACGGAGTTGCGGACGTTGCCGCGGCGGACGCCGCCGCCGGCGATGACCTGCAGGCTGCCGGGGGCGGCGCGGTGGCAGATTGCGTCGAGCTTCTCGAGGTTCTCGTGGCAGTTGCCAAAGCCGCCCGAGGTCAGGACGCCGTCGAAGCCGCAGCGGACGAGGATGTCGATGCCCTTTGCCCAGCGCTCGCTGGCGGCGATGGGGTCGAAGGCGCGGTGGAAGACGCAGGGGAAGGGGCGGGCGGCGTCGATGAGGAGTTTGCAGCGCTCCTCGTCAATGGTGTACTTGAGGTCTGGGTACTTTGCGAGAGTGGAGGCCTTGGTCTGGCGCCTGAGGATGCCAAAGACGAAGCCGTCGCCGCGGATGGGGTTGAGGACTCTGGTGGCCTTGAAGTTGTGGATGGCTTGCAGCATGAGAGCAATCTCGTCGTCGGTGTAGATGAAGTCTTGGAGCAGGTGGTCCTGGTCCTGGTCCTGGTCCTGCTCTCCCTCTTTCTTCTTCTCTTGGGCTTGCCCCTGATTCTGGTCTAGGACGGGGACGCGAGGCGGGCCGCGAGGGCGAATCATGATGCGGACGGCAATTTCAAGCTGCGAGGCAATCGAGGTCAGCTCCTTGACGGGAGGCGTAAGGCCGCCCTCATCGTACGAGCCTGGAGCGTTGAGCTCGATGCGTTTGGCGCCCATGTCTTGAGCCTCGAGACCGGAGGCGCCACTAAAGACTGCGACTTCGCAGTTGAGCCTGGTTGGCTGTCCGAGATCTATTGGCGTGGGCATTGTGGCGTCCATAACGAAAATGTACCCAGGTGATAGGTAGGGAGAGAGATGCGAGTCTATATGTTTGGCTTTTGAGACTTAGCAACGAGGTTACAATGTATGGAGATGGAGATGAGTGAGGATGAAAGGAAGGCACCTTTTTGCCTTGGAAAATGAAGAAGAGAAGGGTGTTTAAATAGGCGGCGTCATCTCATATTGCTTGATATAATGAAAGACGGTTGATTGCAGATTGAACGAGAAGGTGAAAGTGAAATCAACAGAAGGGAATATTGTTCAAACGTCGTTATTGTGATTGTTGATGCGGGTTTTGGATGTTCAAGAAGAGGAACATCGAACATGGCAAGGTGGGGGAGTTGATTTGGTTGATTTGATGAGTGGGCGAGGCGGGGGAGGGGCACGGCTTATCGGTGCAGATAAGAAATTTTGCGGAAAGAGAATGAGAATGTTCAAGGACAGGCACATTGTCACATATCACAATGCGAATCGTTTCATTACAGAGAGTGGTTTGAATGGGATAAATAAATGAATGAATGGGATGTGATCTAACCTAAAACTGCCTTATTTTAGATAGAGGGCAAAAGTGAGCTCATGCAAGAGACTGCAGCATCTCATCTCGCAATGCGCCATCCGAGCGTTTGTCTGCAGCTACACAGTCCCCAGCATGCAGCTTTCCGCATACCAATGATTGTGTTCTCATGATGGTTATACCTAATGTATACGGCAATCTTATTGTAGTCATCTACTATTGTCCCTTTATTCATGCTTCATTCAGCATATAGCAATGCCCAGCATCTACATCAAAAAAGTAAAAGAAGAAGAAAAGAAAAGCTTCAGAGGGGCTTCTCCTCTCTTCTCCCCAAATTCATGCACTTTCATGCTCATCTACCCATCGAGTGGAGCACCAGAGCAATCAATGCAATGCCACGACAAGAAGAAAAAAAAACCATCGGTGACCTGCTCTCGCCATACAAACTGTATGCCCTCGTCGAGTACCGCTCCCCAACAACTTTCCACGTCCTCCCATCTCATTTTTTCCCTCTAGGCTGCCCTTCCAGTGGACCCCTCCGCTGCAAGAGCTTCGAGTCAGTGGACCCTTCACCAAGCTCCAGCGGGCTTAGTGCACCCTGGTTTTGCCGTTTCGGGCCCAAGGCCGCCCAAGTGCCAGGGAGCCGAGGCCGTGCTAGGCAAGGTACCGCGTCCACTCACACCCAAGCAAATCTGCCTGCAAGCTCTTTCGACATCCATCTCCATCTTTTTTTTTTCTTCTTGCATGCCATTAGATTAGGTAGATGCTCCGTACTCGTACTCCTCTCGGCATTCATCTGCTTCCTCCAGTGAGCTGAGAAAATTTTCTCCTTCCCCCGTCAGCCAGTCGAGACCAGACGTCATATCCGTCGGTACCTGATTTGCACCATAGGTACCTTACCTCAGGCACAAAGGTACTACCAAGGTACCAAGGTATAAAGCACCAGCTGCTCAGCTCCCCCCCTCCGTCCCAAAACTTACAACCGTCAAACCACCGGCTCTTTTTTTCATCATCGCAACAACTACACACACTTGACCATGTCTGCCGAGAACATTGACAACCCCATCTCCTACGAGATCCTGGAGGACCTCGAGGATGACTTCGAGGAGGTTGAGCTTGAGCTCCGTAAGTCACCCCACGCCAGCCTTTTGCCACACATCTGAACCAAGATGAATCTTGCCTTTTTCATTCATTCATTCATTCATTCATTCATTCCCCCTCTTCACCTTGGTGACAAGTTATTTGGTAGAGGCGACAAGGCTGCTGCTCATCACATGTACCTTGTTGTTGCTGCGATCTCGGCGGCAAGATACTCGCCGAGATACCACCCGACGTGTCTTGTTCCCCCCCGCGCATGGCATCAGAAGAAGAGTGAACTATTTTTGAAGCCTCCACCACTATGTTGATTGATGTGAACAACCCGCAAGCTAACAAATTCCTCGCCTCGCAGTCCGCCAACAGGCCAAGCTCACCAAGGATCTGTACGCCAAGCGTGCCAAGGTCGTCTCTGAGATCCCCAACTTCTGGCCCCTCGTCTTCGAGCAGGCCCCCCCGGATATCGACGAGTACGTCCAGCCCACCGACTCGGCCGTCCTCCTGAGCTCCCTGGTCAACCTGTCCGTGGAGCGCTTTGAGCTGCCCAACGGCGACCCCCGCAGCATCTCCATCAAGTTCGAGTTCAGCGAGAACGAGTACTTTGAGAATAAGGTTCTCGAGAAGAAGTTTTGGTGGCGCCGCAACAAGGATGGCTGGGCGGGCCTCGTCAGCGAGCCTGTCAAGATCAACTGGAAGGCCGACAAGGACCTGACCAGCGGCATGCTGGACCTCGTCTACCAGGTCTGGGAGGATGACAAGGCCGGCAAGGGCGACGACACCGAGGCCAAGAAGAAGCTCAAGAGCCAGATGGAGAGCACCGGCCTCGACGGCGTCAGCTTCTTCGCCTGGTTTGGCTTCCGCGGCCTGAGCATCTCCGAGGAGGAGAACCAGGCTGCCCTCAAGGAGGAGCAGGAGAAGCGCAAGGCCCGCAAGGAGGGCAAGGAGGTCGAGGACGAGCCCGAGGACGAGGACGAGGATGATGATGACGACGACGAGTACGAGATGGAGATCTTTCCCACCGCCGACGACCTTGCCGTCTGCATCGCCGAGGATCTCTGGCCCGGCGCCATCAAGTACTTTTGTGAGTACATTCACGCCTCTGACAATTCATCGGAGGAATCGGAGGATGCATGAAGAGCAGCGCTAAGACGTCCAATAGTTGCTGCCCAAGAGCAGGATGACCTGAGCGACATCAACTTTGAGTCTGACGAGGAGATGGATGAGGATGAGGACGATGCCCAGCCCTCCAAGAAGCGCAAGGCTTAGGCGCGCTCATGATGTAACGATTTCTTTTTGAGTTTCTTTTGGATTGATTTTTCCTCGTCTCTATTTTTGATGAAACCAGGCGAAATATACACGGCCACTTGGGCACGGGATGGATATAAAAAAAGTTGACGACGATGATGACTGGGAAAGGGTTTTTTACACAAACAAAATAAGGGAGCTCAGGCAGTGAGCAGGATGCTTTTGAGATGGAGAATCAGATTGGCAAAAGGCGGCGGGCAAACAATGATGTCACACACATATTCCCCCAATTTCTGCCTCCATGCCGATGTTGACACTGTGAATTGACCAATTAATTACAGCTGTTTATTTATCGATATTAAACATTTGTTTGACCTGTCCATCACCATCACGGCTAGTACCGTTTGGCATCGGATCAAAGTTACTGCCCATCCCATCTCATTGATTATGATGTAAACGTGACACTGAGGCCCCCTCTCCAACTCGCCTCATGATCCCCATTTCTCCAACTCCCTCCAAACTCGAACTTGTCCATTTTGCCATTCGCCTCGGAGTAATTCCCGAGCAACAAAGCACCCCCTCATTTTCCATTTGGAACCAATCCGCAGCTCGGCCATGCCATACCAAGTCACTCACCAGACACAAAGGCCCGTCATCGAACGAACCTTGAATCCAGGTTCAGCTTCAGCCTCTGCACGAGAATTTGTCATCCCTGAGAAATGCAGCTTTGATGCAACCTTGATGCCGTTCCGACGTGCTACCTCGGAATATTGAATAATTGAATGCCCGCGATTGGACGGAGCTGTTTGGCGGAGGCACGTGGTGTGTGATGCAATGCCATGGTAGAGCTATCATTATAATGATTGTGTGCCGCCTTGCCTCTGTTTTGACGCCATGGCACTTGTTTCATCTTCACCTTCACTGCTGTTTAAAACGCGACCAATTCTTTTGCCTTTGCGATTGAAGTTGAATGCCAGATACAATCTGGTACCACGCTCGATTCGAACCTCGCAAGCAATAATTCCCAGTTCAATCAGAACTTCAAGTATGGCGACGCCGTGGCAGATTCGTGTTCCCGCCACCGATACGGGCTTGTTGAGGTGGGCGCAGACGGACGAGTCTGCCGCAAAGGTCTCTGAGCTTTTGCAAAAGGATCTCGAGGTATGTCGTTGTCATAAATTTCGACAAAAATATCAACTAATTCGAGTGATAGAGCCACCATGTATTCTTCAACGCAGAAGGCTTTCATAATCATGTAAGCTCTCTCTAGTCGAGTTCATACAACATTCTTATATTCGTCTACTCTTCATATGAGATGCCCATCCATCATCCCGAGCTGGAATCAAACTAAGAGACACTCAAACCAGACTGTCCATCTTCTCCTCTCCCTCTATGCCACCGGCGCCTCCCCCAGCGTCCTCGAGCAAGCCTACGCCGAAAACCACTCTTATCAAATCAAGGCCATGAACACTCACCCCGACGTCGTCCAGGAGCTCAAGAGTGGGTGGTCAGCAGATTGTCCGTACCTCGGAAAGGGGAAGCACTATCCCGACTTTCTCAACTTCTTTCAAGACGAGATTGAGGAAAAGGGATGGGAAAAGGTTCTGCTCGAGTATGTCTTCCAGGGAGATGAGAGGAGCGAGGCCATCTTTGGTCGCCTCTTTGCCGGTATGTGTCCAAGCAGTCTTTTCCTACCCCTACGACAAAGACTCAACACAATCTAATGCTAAATATGACTTTGTCCAGGCTTCCTGCACCCCCTTATCCAGCTCATGTACGGCATCGAATGGCACCAACCCGCCATCGTCGCCCAAGGCCTCGCCCAAGCCGCCGTCCACGAAAACCGCGTCGGCGCGTTCCTCACAAAGGTCGAGCAAGCCGCCTCCCCTCAGCCCCAGTCGGCCCAGAGGACTCCATTGCCCGAGCTCTTCGAGTCCGTCAGGCAGTACAGCGAAAAGCTCGCCACGAGTGCGCAGTTTGGGGACTCCAACAAGGTGTACGACGGCGTCTTTGTGCGTGCGCCCGATGAGGCGCTCGAGTTTTTGAAGCAGATTAGGGTTGGAGAGGATGAGCTTGACGAGAGATTGGCGGAGATGGTGCATTCGTGCGCGTATGTCGCTGCTACGGCGGCGTTTCATCCGCCAAACATACCCAAGTTTGACTTCTTCTTGATGTAACGCCCTTCATCTCCTTTTTTCTACACTGCATGTTTTTGCTCTACTTGCTAAAAAATCAAAATTTATAGTCATCACCTCAACTCATCGCCCTTCTTCGTCACTCTCCTCTCCTTCTCCTGGCTCACACCCGCTCAAAAGGCTCGCGTGCTCGAATGGAAGATCCGCCTCGACATCGTGCAGTACATTGCCCGCGGATGTCCGCCGCTGCGTCTCGACGCTCTCAAATCGTTTTCCCCAAGGGACAGCACTGTAGCTGCCGCGACAAAGCCCGAGGATCTACTTTCGCGGTTTCACGAGATTCTCGACGACGGACATACCATCAAAGTCGTCCGCGCATTCTTCATCGCTCAGACATTGTCACAAAAGTTTGCTGGCAGGCCGTGGATTCGCATAGCGGATGACGAGACGTGGTTGAAGATGCACCAGGTCTTGTTGCAGAGCACAGAGGGCCCGCAGGAACCTGCCATGTGGGTGCGATCTGCTGGTTTTGACGATGCGTGGCAGAATGTGCCCAAGGAGGCTGATGGGAAACTGTAGTCCTGAGAGTATGTCATGATGGCTTCAAGGACTTTTGTTCATTTTGTGTATTTGTTTTTTTTAGCTCTAGTGTAAATAAAAACCCCCATGTATGCTCCTTATTCAAGAATGTCAAGTTTAATCCATGCCCATCCACTCATCTTCCCCATCGTCATCAGACTCGCCGCCCGACCCTGCCGCGCCATTCATAATGGTATCGACCGTCTTCTGCTGCGCGCTTGTCAGGTACGCATCGCCATTACCGTTCTTGTCGTCCTTGTTATCAGCCTGGCTCAACAAATAGTCCACCATGTACACGTTCTCGTCAGCCAGTCGCCGGATCTCATCCCTCATCTTCACAACCGCCCGCGACACCACGCGCAGCTCAACGTCCACCTTTCCGCGGTTCGCCGTCAGCCAAGCGCCGTGCTTGTCAACCAGCGCCTTGATCCACAGCAGGCAGAACTCAATGTGCGGCGATTCCTCCGTCTGGGCGGCCACGAAGCGCAGCAGTCTCGGGACATAGACGATGGGCAGGTCGGCGACAACCAGAGGGATGTCGGCTGGAGGAACGGCTTGGAAGACTCGCTTAATGAGGCCGGCTTCGTTGAGTCGGAATGCCATGACCAGCGCCTTGAGGTAGTCCTTTTCATTCTCCATCACGGCCAAGGTCGACGCAGGCGTAATCTCAGTGTTGAGGTCAAACGGATCAAACTGCAGCGTGTGGTCCAAGCTGTAGATGAGCAAGCCCTCCGTCGAAGCAGCGCAAAACGCAGTGCCGGCAGGCGAAAAGGCAACTCCCGTAACCCGAACCTCGGGCCTCTGCTTTCTCGCCGAAGGGTCGCCGCCACGCTTGGAGCCGGGCAGGCTCGCGTCAAAGCGGTCTTCGCGATCGGATGCCTCTCCCTGCATGTCAATTTCTCCCATGGCGCCCGCCTCGGTCAGGAACTTGCTGTTGAGGAACTCTTGTGTTCCGGATAGAGACAGGTTCACGCTGACGGTAAACTTCTTGAGCAGCACCATGGTGGACACGGAGTAGAGGCAGATGTATTTGCTGTTGCCGCCGGCCAGGAGACAGCTTCCGTCAGTGCTGTATCGGATTGTGCTGAAGCTCTTGTTGCCCCCGATATTGGCAGCGGTTCTCCGGTCGGACATCTTTCGTCCTCCAGATACGTCTCGGCGCCCGTCGAGACCCGCCGTCTGCTCAGCTTCTGATACTGACCAAAAGGTCAATTGGCCGTCGATTGTGGACACTGCCAGCTGAAGGGAATCTGGTCGGACGGCAATGTCGAGAATGTCGGCCTGCAGCTGCAATGGCTCGCTCGTCTGTGTTCTGTTGAATATGGACCAGATCCGTGCTGTCCTGTCCCAGCTGCCACTCACCAAGGAGTTGCCATTCGGTGTGAAAGCCAACGCAGACACAGGGCCCTCATGGCCAGCCAACCGATCAAGCAGCTGGCCAGTCTGCACCGACCAGATGTGAATGTCGAATGAGTCCAATGATCCTGCGGCTACTACTTCGCCACTGGGGTCAACAGCCATGCTTGTAAAGGAAAGCCGTGTTGGGGCTGTAAAGGTACGGAAATTTCGATATCTGATGAGATCCCAGGCCCGGACGGAGCCGTCGAGACTTGACGTGAAGAGGACATTTCCCTTTTTGGCAAACTCACAAGCCGTGACGCCGCTGGTGTGTTCGGTGAATGTGACGATACAGAAACCAGATTCAATGTCCCACACCTTGATCTTGCCATCATCAGCAGTAGTAATGATTCGCTGACCATCTGGCGAGTAGACGAGAGAGTTTATTGAATCGAAATGGCCCTGTTGCTTGAGGATATATGACTCCGACTGCCACTCCCAGACGAGCAGCTGCCCCAGCTTTGAGGCACCAAAGGCTAGCCACTCTCCGCTCTGGTTGATTGTCACAAAGTCGACGTCGCTCTGGGAGATGCTCAATTTGTGAATGTTGTTGAAGTCGGGCATTTCGTAGAGACTGAACAGGCCGTTGGATAGACCGGCCACTAGGAGGTTCGTTTCGGCGTGGAAAAAGGCACATCGCACATGTGCGCTGCCTTGCATGAAGTAATGTCTCTCCACAATCCGCCATCTCATATCCGACTCATCATTGCTGTCATCCTCATCCTCGTCATCTTTCGAAGAGTTGAGCGGCTTAACGTATTTCCAGGTAAAGACTGCGCCATCTTTGCTGACTGTGTAAATCGACTCTTGGTCGCCGGAAAACCATGCACCAATGACGGTTTGCTTGTGGCCACCCAGCACGGTAGGGATGAACCCTTCTTCGGCCTCCACGCTCCATATCCTTGCCGTCAAATCTTTGGAGGCTGTCAAGAAGAATCGGGAGTCGCTGGACCACTCGATGTGCTGGACCGAGTCGAAGTGGCCGGTGAGGGTGCGGCGCCTTATAAAGGGAGCAAATTCAAGCTCTCCGTCGGCATTGGTATCCGGCGTTGAAGGCACATGCCAGACCTCGATTTTGCGTCCCAATCCCACCACAAAGTATCTGCCCGAAGGCGAGAACGAGAGCGCTGTGACCTGCGACCGGAAGGAGAAGTGATAGATGGACACGCGGCGGGGAACGTTTGTCAGGATCGCATGGCCGTCTTCGTCAACGGTGAGAAGGAGGTTTCCACGCGGGGAGAGGCCGATTCGAACAATGTTCTTGCGGTGGGCGAATGGCAGGGTATGGGATTTGTTGCTATTGCATCGAATTAGCCATCCAGCTTGGTCTTGTCCAAGAGACTCTGACGGGCACGATGCGCCTGAACGACATACTCTACCAAGTTGAACACGGTCACGCGGTTGCCGACGGGTGAAAATAGATGGGTGCCATCTGGACTGAAGACCAAGTTGCCTTGGCAGTAGACAGTGCCCAGCAAGTTGGAAAACTATCAAGGACTCGAGGTTAGCCGTTGACCTGGAATCGATATGGGTGTGAATCGCAGTTGCATGTTGTGTGTGTGTAGTGGGCAATTGGGTGATGATGGAATGGTTTGATATGTTAAATCAAGTCTTGTAGCATACCCTAAAATCGGTCTTCATTGTCGGCCACTTGCCATGATCATGAACAAACTATACGGAGAGATGAAGCTCTGATATTGTTCTGCTGCCGTCGCATCAGAAAAACGAGCTGCGACTTTCTTATCGATACGGGCCTTTTTTTTCAATTTTTTTCCTTTGCTGTTGAAAGTCCGGCAGACACTTTGTTCCGCTCCTACCATCTAAGCCTAAAGTGGTACGACTGCAAACACCATACTGTAATGCCCGGGAGCGCACTGGCCATCTCATCTAATCTGGAGTTGAGAGGTAGCGTGTACATGCTGCTGCGCCGGCTACACCACTGAAAAAAAGTGAAGAGCCAATGTACCCAGAACCTCTCCCACTGCCTCTTCCTCCAACCCGTTCATGCTACGGACAAAAAGGCAAGCACCAAAAAAAAGGAGACCGACCGCCGTTGCTCCTGCTCTGCCTATCCCCCCCCAGCCCAACCCAGTCGTACCAGCCCGCTAAACCCAATCCGCCACCTGGCCTATCAGCAACCAGCAGCCCCTGGGCAATTCGCCAGAGTGGAAAATTGGGGGATACGACCGCCTCAACCCCTTCTATCCCCTGAAAGTTCAAGCTCAGCAAGTGCGAACCTCCACTTTGTTTTCCGTTTGACCAGAGCCATCGGCCACCTGATATCCTCCTCCTGTCTCTCGACTCTTGCCTCCATCCGTAGCCATCGTCTGCTACCGTCCTCTCGCCCGTCCCTCAAGCTCCCCAAGACCTCATCCGTAGCCCCTCCGCCTCCACGTGTGCAAGATGGCTCCCGCAGCTGCTGAGAGCGCCTCACCGATTGGCTTGCCAATCTGCCCAACCAGCGACACAAGATTGTCGCGAAGCGTGGAGCTAGCTTCACCATCATGGTACGCGATTGCCCTCGAGATGTGCCGTTTGCAGACGCGTCTGCGGCTGGGCGAGCTCGATTGTTCTCTTCTGCTTCTGTTCAAACGACAACTAACACGCACGCTTTTGCTCCTAGGTTGCTGGCGAGTCTGGTCTGGGCAAGACGACCTTTATCAACACCCTCTTCTCCACGACCATCAAGAACTACGCCGACCACAAGCGCCGACACCAGAAGCAGGTCGACAAGACGGTCGAGATTGAAATCACAAAGGCCGAGCTCGAGGAGAAGTTCTTCAAGGGTAAGAGCTACCTTACCTAGCTGCCTAACGGAGGTGTAACGTTTGCAAGAGACAAGATGCTAAGCCTGAGTTTTGTGACACTCTCCAGTTCGATTGACCGTCATTGACACCCCTGGATTCGGTGACTATGTCAACAACCGCGACTCTTGGCAACCCATCATCGAGTTCCTCGACGACCAGCACGAGTCGTACATGCTCCAGGAGCAGCAGCCGCGCCGTCAGGACAAGATTGATCTCCGTGTCCACGCCTGCCTGTACTTCATCCGCCCTACCGGCCACACCCTGAAGCCCTTGGACATTGAGGTCATGAAGCGCCTCTGCTCCCGAGTCAACCTGATCCCCGTCATTGCCAAGGCTGATACTCTCAGCCCCGCCGATCTGGCCAAGTTCAAGCAGAGGGTACGATGAAGCAAAACCACTCATGTTCCCGCACATCCACCTTTGCTAACCGATTGCAGATTGTCAGTGTCATCGAGGCCCAGAACATCAAGATCTACCAGCCCCCTATTGAGGAGGATGACGAGGCTGCCGCCCAGCACGCGCGTAGCCTTATGGCTGCTATGCCGTTTGCCGTCATCGGATCCGAAAAGGATGTCAAGACCAGCGACGGTCGCATCGTCAAGGGCCGCCAGTACTCTTGGGGCGTCGCCGAGGTCGAGAACGAGGACCACTGCGACTTCAAGAAGCTGCGATCCATTCTGATCCGCACTCACATGCTCGACCTCATCCACACCACGGAGGAGCTGCACTACGAGGCCTACCGAGCACAGCAGATGGAGACTCGCAAGTTTGGCGAGGCCCGACCTCGGAAGCTCGACAACCCCAAGTTCAAGGAGGAGGAGGAGGCTCTGCGGAAGCGATTCACTGAGCAGGTCAAGGTCGAGGAGCAGCGCTTCCGACAATGGGAACAGAAGCTCATTGCTGAGCGTGATCGTCTCAATAAGGATCTCGAGCAGACCCATGCCCAAATCAAGCAGCTGGAGAACGAACTTGAGGCTATGCAGGGTGGTGCCGTCCGAAGCCACGGCCGCCGATAAATTATTCGTAATGGTGGCTTGGTTCTGTCACGCAATGCTGGCGTTGGAGTGTCATGATGTCGGGTTTTCTCAGTCCACCTCGCCCCGGATACACATCTGGGCTTGAAGAGGTCGAACACAGAATTGCCGCCGCACACGGCACTTTGTTTCATGCATATTCTAATCAGCTATTGCTACAGGAGGAGAAGATCTTTTTTTTGATGAGTTGTCGAGGTGAAGGCTCCGTCTTCTTTTTTCTGTTTGTCTTGTTCGGTTCTCGTACCGGAACTGTCGCGGTAGTGGGCTTGATGGTGGATGCAAAGCACCATGTTACGGCCGTTGCCCAAAATCAGCAAGTAGGGGGAGTGCTGGAAGTTTTGATAATGTAGCCCTATTTTATTCCTCTTTTATTTGAGCACTCCCATTTCAGTTAGGTACATTTTCTAGTCTTATGTAATTGAGTCAGTTGAGATACCAGTTTAATAAGGCCTTTATGATGCGCATTCAAGTATAGGGAATCGTGAGAGTGAGACTAGCATTTCACCACGTTTGTTGGATGTGGTGGTGAAGTAAAAAGTATGTAAGAAGAGTCAAAGACAAAGTTTAACACCTAACCAAACGCCTTGCCAACACTGACAGAATAGGCGTATCCTATCATGGATGCCCAAGTCAAATATAAAGTCCATGATGAAGAGAAGAGAAAAAATAAAACAAAAAACACTCCATGATCTGATTGCCTGCTGAGACGCCCCTTCCCTCCTCATTCCTTTTTTTTCCGAATAAAAAATATGCAACTGTCAAGACTTGGAAACAAATGTTTTAAACAGCGTCCATGCTAGCTCTTGTTGTGAGCTGCTCGTTCTTGTTGCCCAGCCTCGAAATCTGCAAAAAGGCATCGACGCCGTACCCCTCCAGACTGTGCAGGTTCAGCGAGCCAGCCCAGTATTCGGCATAAACACGACTCAGGGGGAGGCCCATGCCGAGCCGCAGATTAGGGGGGCGGCTGGTGAGAGTCGAGAGCGAGCCCAGGTACGTGGGCGCCTTGAGGTCAGCCCGGCCGAGCTCGTCGGTGACATGGAGCTCCTGCATGGTGGCGGCCATGCGGGGCACCTGGCCGAGGTTCTCGAGGCGCTTCTGGCTCTGGGGGACCTTGCTGAAGGACCAGAGGTACGGCAGCTCGTCGCGGGGGATGCCGCCGCCGCGGTCTGATATCCGGAGTGATGACGTGTTCCTGCGCTTCGCAGATTGTGACTTCGGATGGGGTGGGGGAGGCGTGGCGGCGTGGTCGGGCTGCTGCTGATGGCGGTCGATGACGGCCTGGACGGAGTTGCGCAGGAGCTCGCTGACAATGTACTCGAGGTGGCTGAGAATGTAGGGGAAGCTGGCGTTGAGGTGGCCGTCGATTTTCACCTCGGGCACCTGCACCTGGGGGCCGTTGGTGGAGCGGGCGAGCTGGGTGACGGCTTTTGCGCAGCGGCTGATGACATCCTTGGCGAAGCACTTGATGAAGACTTCGCCTATAAAGTCGGACTCGGAGAGGGTGGCGCCGGGCGAGAAGTGAGGGGGAGTTGAAAGTTTCTGTAAGGGAGAGGTGCTGCTCCGCGATGACTCGTCGAGAGATGCGCTACGTGGCTCGCAGTCAGCTTTTCCGTTGTCATTGCAGACGGGGTGGTGGGTGGGAATTGTTCCAGGCTTACCGATCGAAGAATGACATTCATAAAGTGATCCAGCTCTTTGGGGTCCATCAGGCGGCCGCACTCGAGAATGCCCATGGCGAGCTTGGGGATGACGGTCAGGTGGCCTTTGAGATTCTGGCTGATGACCTCGCAGAACTTTTCATTGTCCTCCAACGTTTTGATTTCTTTAAACTTGCGAAAGGTGTCAAACGCCTTGTAATAGAGCTTGTAGACTTCTTCGATGTGTGGGTTTGTGACAACCACGTAGGGGAGCTGTTGCATGTCACGGATCCGATGCGCAATTCTGTAAATGCATTTCACAATTAGCACCTTTACATTAGCAAAATGAGAAGCACGACGGCATACCGGACTGGGAGTTCGGTTCGAACGTAGTTTGCAGAGCTTATAAGTCGCGACTCAGTCAAGGAGCGTCCAAATACCATAAGTTGGCGCAAGCTGATGGGGCGGGCCTCTTTCGCAACCCATCTACACGAAAGACGACAACGTTAGCGCATGCGCTCGCTGGGAAGAGAGACGTGAAGGAAGAGCAAAATGGGCTGTTGAATATGAGGTAGAATATAGATGTAATGATGGATTGAGCATACTCGTCCAACACGGAAACCGGGCGCCACGTGCCGTTGCTGACGCCGGCCTGAGCCGCATATCTCTTCTGAATCTTCGCAAGAGGAGACGGCGCTATCAGGTTCGGCCGAGGAATCGCTTTACGGAGGGTCGAGTGGGCAAGCGGTCGACATCGTTTGCCGTGGCAGCGCAGCGCTACGGAGAACATGCCCACGGTTCCATGCAGCACAGAGGGATCGGGAGAGGTGAAGCTAGTTGAAGCTGGTGACGATCGAAGCCAGTGTCGTTGTCGCGTGCGAACAGTGAGCGGAGCAGCGTTGAAGAGAGGCGGAGCAGAGGCGGAGCAGAGGCGGAAAATGAAACGCGATGCAGAGAGGACAAGTCGAGAATCAGGCCATCAGTCGGGAGGGGAATTGGAGCGCTTGCGTCTTGTTTCGTCGTCAGGTCAAGCAGGGCAAATGGCTTTGAATCAAGCAGCTCCGAGGCATGTGCCGGTAGATCTGGTGCTTAAGGTTTGGTCAGCCTGAAGCCTGGCGAAAGGGGCCCCACAGACTGCGGTATCGGCACACTCCGAATGGCGGCTTGTTCCCGTCCAGAAGATGAATCACTGGGCCAGAATTTGGGGCTACAGGGGACAGTCGGGGATTAATGCTGTTTAGAGCATCCGAAGCTACATCTAGACCATCTGATGCCGTCACTGTGTTGGGTTGGTTCAACGAAGCTCTACAGCACATACAGCACTTACCCACCTGGTAGCGTCAAGCTTCCAAGTACCTGCAGCAGCCTGGAGTCAAGCGTAAAGAGGGTTCTGAGAGGCGACCAGATGGAACCTTGCGTATCCCAAGTTGGTACCTAGATGAACGCCACCAAAGATGAGAGACCACAGCAAGCTTACAGATGCAATCTGCAAGAGAGCAATTATGTGTGTATGCAATTATGTGTTTGGAAGGGCGTACAAGGCGCGGCTAAGTACCCAACACTCCTGCTAAAAGTACCAAGGTCAAAAGGATGGGATCCCGCCACGGCACCATCACATGTGATTTTGTGACAATCGCATGCAGTGCTCCCCCTGGTTGAGTCACTCAACACAGTCAATGCCAAAGCATCAAGTTTCCAAGACTGTCGCAGCCTGTTCCTACCAGCTACTGAGGTACTCTAGTGTACATACTACTACAGGCAGCCACACATACAGATTGTAGTAGGTATTGATCTGCATTTCGTGCGTTGTACCATCGTCACCATCCTCTCCAGATTGTAAATCTCCATACAGTGTAAATTGAGAACCAAAAGCCGGCATTTATACATTTGCCATTCTGCCTAATTCTCCTGACTGAAGAAATAGATTGGCGCCCATCATCCCTCTTCCCGATGCTGTGTGCTTGCTGCCTCTGATGATACAAACGCAAGTGTACCATCAGTCACAAGCTTCCAAGATCTTGAGTCAGCAGCGAGGTGGGGTCTTTTCGAGTTGGGGTGGGGAGCACGAGGTTCAGCAAAAAAAGTCGATCGCTGTTAGAGCGGTACTCGGCTGTGACGGATGGATACCGCGGGGTCTTGACGGGCTGGCGGGGTTTGTGCAGGTTCTCGCTTATCACGACGCAGCTCAGCTCGGCCCAGCAACCATCATCGACTGTCTCTTTGTCAAGCTCGACTGTTCTTTGTCTCAACAGGGTGCATGAATAATACACCAAGGGATCAAAGGCAGAAGCTCAGAATAGCTGCTCACCGCACTCGACGAAAGTAGCTTGTGCGGTCAATATTCATACATCTTACTATTCCCTACTTTAGCTTGTTACACCTACAGATGCTCCCAAGAACACTTTCGTAATTCATCACCAACATCATCTTCCCGTCTCATCAATGTACGGAGCAGAGCACATTCCCACGGTAGGAAAGCCTTCCCCCCTCCTCCACTACTGCTGCAGCCTCTTGGGTACGGCCGTCAAAGCCATTGACCACTCAATACCCCCAAAAGAATGGAGCTTGCGGTCATAAACCACATACCGCCACCAAAAGCCCATGGCTGCTAACGTAATGACGCCAGCTGCCAGAGGGTCTGGCAGGTTTCAAGCCAATGCCAGAGCTTCGTCAAGTCTTTTTTTCTCGCCGCTGCTCCACTGGGAAACTGAGTCCCTGGACTGGCTCGATGCATTCCGTACGGGGGACGAAGTAGAGAAATCAATAAAAAAAAAGTTCACTTGGCAGAAAAAACTTGGACCTTTGTACCCAACTTCCGCCTTGCCTCGGCCATCGCCAGCCTGGGTTTCTGTTGTATTGTCGGTTTGCATCTTCATATTGTGATTCCTTTTGGCTTCTGGTCGCCTTGTCAAACCCACCCGCCCACTGTGCAACCGAACCAACTTTTGCCGGCTGGCCGATAGGGATCTTATCTGTCTCTAATCTGTCTCGCTGCCGGCGCTTTGTTTGGTACTTTACTTTTTTTTCTTTGCACTGCATGTGGTTTTTTGCTCTTGCCTCCCTTGCAAGGCTCATCCAAGCCGCTACTGCCTGCCTACCTTAGTAGTACAGTACTGTAGGATACCTACAGGTAGAGCTGCCGTTGCTCTTGCCGTTGCCGTTGCTCCCGCTGCAACTCCCCAACCCCAAATCCGCCAGCACGGGCAGCCGCCACACACGCGCCTTCTTCATCGCAAGCCCTGCACCCCGCCAGCGCTTTGCAACAGCTGGAGCTCCTGCACGTTCCTGGCCTGCCTCTGGCCTCAGGCCCTTTCTGAAATCATGGTACGTCTCTTTGTCTTCTTACCTCTTATCATCCTCCAGTATCAAGTGCGAGTCCAAGCCCTTGTGCTTTTGATTCTGCATCTGCATCTGCATCTGCGTCTTCTGGCCAGCAATTGCGCACCAGCACCCCAGTCGTCATCATCGTCATCGTCATCGTTCATCATCATCATCGTATCATCTGCATCTTCACAACGTCCCACGTCTCCGGCTGTGCTCTGATCCGATCTGGCTCGGCATCTGGCCCTGCCGTTTTCATCTCTTCATCTTGCATTTCCCCCTTCAGCCTCAACGTCTTCCCTCCTCTCGTCAAGACCTGTCCCTGCCTGCCATCATAGCTGCTGCTGTGCATCGCCAGCGTCGTCGTCGTCGTCGTCGTCGCAGCGTGGAGAAACGTCGCAACGTTCCGAGGGCCTCCCAGCTCGGCGAGCTCTGCTCTCCGATCGCTCCGAGGCATCGCCACAAGCATCCGGTTAGATCCAGGCTGGGCGACCTCGCGTTTCTACTTGTCTTGGGCCCCTCACTTGCACCTCACCACGGCTGAATTTGTCAATCGTCATCATGCAGTCCGACGACGAAGCCCGCCAGCCTGGGCTGCCGTTCCGAACCCGAGCTAACGATGCCACTCGCAAACAGAGCTACAACGTTCCTTCGCCCAACGACATGGTCGTCGACACAGACGACTATGTCGGCGTCCCCAACGCTCCCGAGAAAGAATCTGTGGCCATCATCAGCCCCGAGGGCGCCGTCGAACATCGAGGCCGATCAGCTACAAGATCTGCCTCTAGCCAACGACTGTGCGTATTCTTTCCCTCTCCCTCTCCCTCTCCCTCCCCCTCCCCCTCCTCTCTGGCAAGAGCGCCTTTGCTGACTTGACTCGTGCTACTGCAGTTGAGGCCATGAAAGAGATTGTTCTCCCGCCCTTGCTCGACGAGCCCAAAATCCTCCAAGACTTTGTACACACATGGACGGTCGAGAACTGGCGAAGCCTTGGCAAGCGAGAGCACGGTCCCGTATTTGAAGCAGGCGGCTTTCCATGGTCTGTTTATCACGATTTGATATGCATACATTGTCCTGTTCACATTCGCTCCCAGCTGACACTGCTACATCCAGGCGCATTCTTCTCTTTCCCCATGGTAACAACACTGATCAATGCTCCATCTACCTGGAGCACGGGTTCGAGCCTGATGCCATTCCCGAGAATTGGAGCTGCTGCGTGCAGTTTGGCTTGGTACTTTGGAACCCTAATGATCCTACCTTGTATGCCAATCATGCCGCGCATCATCGCTTCACTAAGGAGGAAGGCGATTGGGGCTTCACCCGCTTCGTTGAGATTCGGAGAATGTTCAACGTGCCCTGGGAAGGTGACAGTCGGCCACTGGTCGAGAACGACACTGCCAACATAACAGCCTATGTCCGCTTTGTCGAGGACGAGACTGGTGTGCTCTGGCACAACTTTACCAACTACGACTCCAAGAAAGAAACTGGCTACGTTGGTCTCAAGAACCAAGGTGCCACCTGCTACCTCAACTCCCTTCTCCAGTCGCTATACTTCACAAACGCCTTCAGAAAAGTCGGTTCTCCCTGCTCTCCCTTCTCGCATGCAGATGCCCCATCTCGTCCAACACCCGTTACTGACTCTGCATAGGCCATCTATGAAATTCCAACCGAAAATGATGAAAGCATGCAGAATTCTGCCTACACTCTGCAGCGCCTTTTTTATCAATTGCAGACATCCGAGCAAGCGGTTGGCACGAATGAATTAACAAAGTCCTTTGGCTGGGAAACGAGACACATCTTCGAGCAGCAAGACGTGCAGGAGTTGTCGCGAAAGCTCATGGAACGAATGGAGGAGAAGATGAAGGGCACCAAGGCCGAAAACGTGCTGCCTGAGCTTTTCAGTGGTAAGATTAAGACCTACATTTCATGCATAAATGTGGACTACGAATCAAAGCGCATTGAGGACTTTTGGGATATCCAGCTCAACGTCAGCGGAAACAAGAACCTTTTGGAAAGTTTCCAAGACTATATCCAGGTCGAGAAGATGGATGGAGAAAACCAGTATTTTGCCGGCGACCAGCACAAGTTGCAGGATGCCAACAAGGGCGTCATATTTACCAGTTTCCCAGACGTCCTACACCTCCAGCTCAAGCGCTTCGAGTATGATATCCAAAGAGACATGATGATGAAGATTAACGACCGCTACGAATTCCCCGACACTTTTGACGCTTCCCCCTATCTCATGGACGAGGCCGACCGATCCGAGCCTTGGATTTATCAACTGCATGGAGTCCTTGTACACAGTGGCGACTTGAACGCCGGTCACTATTATGCGTTTATCAAGCCATCAAAAGACGGCTGGTTCTACAAGTACGACGATGACAAAGTCACAAAGGCCACTTCCAGAGAGGTTTTGGAAGAGAATTTTGGTGGAGAATATCGAACCCCTCACGGCTACCCCAGAGCGCCTCTTCAAAAGAAGGCCCCGATCATGCGCCAGAACAGTGCCTACATGTTGGTATATATCCGCCAATCTCGGCTTGACAAGGTCCTCTGTCCCGTCACCAAGGAGGACACTCCAAAACTTCTCCGTAAGTCATGTGTTGTTTTGTGATGTCACACATGTGGTATTTTTACGACCTTGCCAATGGCTGACTGACTATCCTTTCTTCTAGGGGAGCGCTTTGAAGAGGAAAATGCCCTGAGGGAGGCTCGTCGACGTGAACAAAAGGAGGCGCATCTGTATATGATGGCCAAGGTGATTACAAACGACACGTTTTCGAGCTACGGAGGCACCGACCTTTGTGTCTTTGATGCTAATCCTGAGCTCGATCCCGCTGCACCCAAACTGTACCGCATTCGTCGAGCTATGCCAATGCAAGAGTTTGTCGCTCAGGTCGCCTCTGACATGGGTCAGGATCCATCTCGCGTCAGGCTATGGCTGATGGTTAACCGTCAAAACAAGACAATTCGCCCAGATCAACCAATCATGGACCTACGGCCAACCGTTGAAGAGATCTTTTCCCGCTCAGCCGCACACCGAGACACGAGCTTGCGAGTTTGGGCCGAGGTCGCCAGCGAGGTCAATGAAAACGGCGAGCCTGTCTGGGCATCATATCAAAGCCAGCCAAATGGCGCTCAAGTGAAGAGTGATACCATCCTATTACTGTTGAAGCATTTCGATGTGGAGAAGCAGACTCTGGAAGGCGTGGGCCATCTGTACATTAGCAAGGAGAAGAAGGTCGACGAGCTTGTTCCCATAATTCTTCAGAAGATGGGCTGGGGCGACAAGCTTTCTTCTGACGAGAAGCTGTTGATGTGGGAGGTATGAGAAGAACTAAACTGAGCGGATCCCATGGCAAGCAAGGAGGCTGACGTCTCATCTCAAACAGGAAATCAAACCGACAATGATTGAACCTCTAAAGGGAAAGCAGACTCTCAAGGCTGCTGAACTTCAAGATGGCGATATTATTTGCTTCCAGCGCACTTCCGACAAGAAGACAGAAAACGGCCGCGTAGCGGACAAGGCATCCCAGGAAGCGTATGTTCTCTCGGCCAACGCCCTTCCCTCCCAATGATGGTGTGACTAACCTTGCTTTAGTAACAAGTCGTTTGATCGCGTCGAGGATGCTCGTGAATATTATGACTTCCTCGAACATAAGCGGACTGTCAAATTCCACGCTCATCCTACCAGATCTGACCCAGCACAGTATCCACCGTTTGAACTTGTTCTCAACTCAAAGATCACCTATGATGTTTTGGCTGAACGCGTCGGCGCTCACCTTGAAGCCCCTTCAACACATATTCGGTTATGGACGGTCAACACAAGCACCAATAACCCCAAGACTCCAGTAAGACGGGGCACAAATCCGACGTTGAAGCAGATTTTGAATCCCATGGGCTCAAACACATTGAACTCGACCCAAAGAAATGATGCCTTCTACTTTGAGGTGCTAGAGATGAGTTTGGCTGAGCTCGATACCAAGAAGAACATCAAAGTCACATGGCTGAGCGAAGGCATCACCAAGGAGGTATGTATCGTACAACGCACAGCCGCAGGCTTCAGTTAGGCTAACTTGTCGTTCCAAGGACCAACTTGACCTGCTGGTATCAAAAACTGGAACTATGGAGGACTTGATACAAGCGCTAGTCAAGAAAGCCAAGATTGCCGACGAGACAGAAGGCGGGAGGATAAGGGTTTACGAAACAAGCTCAAACCGATTTTATCGGGAGCCAGCTCGCGACCAATCTGTGTTGAACCTTAATGAGTACACACAGATCTTTGCCGAACGAATCCCAGAGGAAGAACTGGCAGCCGATGACAGCAACTTCATTCACGTGTTCCACTTCCAAAACGAAGTCAACAGAGTGCACGGCATTCCCTTCAAGTTCCTCCTCGTGGAGGTGAGTACATTGAGAAACGCATCTTGTTTAACCAACACCTTTTACTTACGCAATGTTTAGGGCGAGAAGTTTGCCGACACCAAGAAGAGGCTTGAGAAGAGGACAGGTATCAAGGGCAAGAGCTTTGAGAAGATCAAGTTTGCTATTGCAAGGAGGGCAAACTATTCAAAACCACAATATCTTAATGACGGTTCGTCTACACTCATAGCCAATGTCGAGGATTTGTTGAAACTAACCGCAGTCAACCACTCAGACGACGAATTATGGAACATAGCCTCATCTGAAGATGACTATCTTGGTTTCGACCATCCGGATAGATCAAGATCCTTGAGAAACGGCGTTGGGGACCTTTTCCTTCGTTAGGCGACGGTATACAAGCTAAGCTCGTGTCGAAGATACAACACGCAGCAATGTGGAATGACTTGGTGAATGGCTCCAGGAGTCTTTGGTATATCTCGTTTCATACCCATCAACCACACCGACATGGTTTCATATCTTTGTCATGAGACAGTGGGCGTTTTCTTATTGCTGTTTTTTTTGGCTGCCTCTATTTGTTTTTAGCATGCATGTGGCGACGCATGAAATGCAGGCGAACGGTGGATGAGATATGTTTTGATAAAATATCAATACAATGAGCATATTGGATTGAAGTGGTCTGTAGCATTGGCTCTGGTGGCTATATGTTATTCTCAAGTACTGTAAGACGGCTATTGTAGTAATTATCAAATCAAACAAGTCCAAGATTATGTTGTAAACGCCCCGTGACTATATAAGATGGGTGCATGGGGCATGTCATTCATGATGCCCTCGTGCTCTCCAAATCTCTATGCTCTCTTTTCCCTTGAAGCTCTATATCCAACATTAAATTTTACCATGGATGTGGTCAATGCCAACCAGCCATTTTTTTCATCAATTCTCAGTTCATATCATGGTAGCCTTGCATACAGGCTTCGTTCACACCCTCATATTCGCCATCACAGCCGCAAGGTGCTGTTCTGTTCTCTAGCCGGCCAGACCCGTCGTTCTATATCAAGTCTCGCAACCTTGTGCAGTTCAGTTTCCTTTTTTTTTTCATCTTCACGTCGTACTTGGTCACCCTCTTGTTACTTCATTCCACCTCTTGGTGATGCTTGGCCAGGGGCCTCCGCTCAATCTCCTCGACGGAAAGGTGGGCGCCTGCAGTCTTGAGAAGCTGCGCGCAGTCGTCTTTGCCGGACAGCGTTGCCAGGAAGAGGGGCGAGTTGTCCGCCCTGTTGCGCTCGTGCACGCTGGCGCCGCGCTTGAGGAGCTCGAGCATGATTTCGGTGTTGCCTGACACTGCGGCCAAGTGCACGGCTGTATTGCCGGCGTAGTCGGCCGTCTTGAGAAGCCGGCTACCTTCGCCCTCGAGGAGTTGCTTGACCACGTCGATTTCTCCATTTTTGATGGCGTAGCCGAGGGCTGTAAAGGCAGACTCGGTGGCCGTCAGGCGAGACGCGGCGTCGAGGGGAGGTGTTGGGTGAGAGAAGCTGGGGTGTGCAATCTCAGTCATCTCACCACGAAGCGAGCGCGAAAACTGGGCTACAATGTCCTTTTGGGTGAGGTTGGGTAGGGCGAGGAGGTGTGAGAGCTTGGCGAGGGCTGCTTCGGCCGTAAGGTCGAGGCCGAATATGACGCCCATGCGGCCAAGCTGGGTCCCAGGGGCGTAGACGGGGGACACGAAGCCGTTGACGCATTGGCTGACGTTGACGACGACGATGCCCCTGTCGACGGCGGAGCGAATCACTTCTGTGAGACGGCCGTCGACGCCGCCTGGGACATTTCCCATGCCAAAAGTCTCGAGGATGAGGCCCCTTAGGTCCGGAAGGTGAAGGACAGCATCGACCATTTCAGGCTTGATGCCGGGGAAGACGCGCAGACACGCAACGTGGGTTGTGTCGAGGTGCTTGAAGACGTGGAACTCGGCAATGGTGGTGGGCCGGAGAACCAGATGCCAGTTGACATTGATGCCGAGGCCGTTGACCTTGGCCAGGGGCTCGCAGTTGGGGCTGGCAAAGGCATCGAAGGAGGCGGCCGAGACCTTTGTGGTGCGGTTGCCGCGGTACAGCGTGTCGCGGAAGAAGAGACACACTTCGGGGATGACAAAGGTTCCGGCAATGATGAGCGAGCCGAGCAAGTTGTCGACGGCATCGGACTGGAGAGCAAAGATGGGGGCCTGCGAGCCGGTAAGGATGACGGGCTTGCCCAGGTTGGCCAGCATGAAGGAGAGGGCAGAGGCCGTGTAAGCCAGCGAATCGGTGCCGTGGAGGATGACGAAGCCGTCAAAGAGGTGGTAGTTTTCCTTGACGGCAGTGGCCATGTTGGTCCAGTCGTTGGCCGAGATGTTGCTGGAGTCGAGCAACGGGTCGAATTCCAGGACCGAGTAGCGGACGTGTCTCTGGTAGGCTGTTGGAGGTGTTCTCAGGCTGTCGAGCTGGACCATCTGGCCGCTGCGAGAAGCCTGCAGCTTGACTTGAGGTAATATGAATGTCAGCTGGTGGTTTTTCAATGTAAAGATGAAACCCCATATGTGTGCTCTTGTATAATTCCGGGAGAGAGTGTGTACTCTCATCCACCCAAGTATACACAATAAAGCAAACTCACCACTTGGTTCTGAATTATCATTAAACGTCGGCCTGGGAGCCATGGCACTCTCCAGGAATCCATCGCTGGGCGCAAGGCCGTCGGGCCCTTCTTGCATGCATATCGTGCCTCCGGTGCCGATGATCAAGACCCGGGACTCGGGGAGGCCGGCGTTGAGGGGAGGCGAATCGGTGATGGCGGGCGACATGAGAGGCTGTATAGCAGGTGACGAGTTTGTTTGACTGAAGAAGAAAAGAGTAAGATGTCAAGATGAAAGAATGAACTGCTAGGTAGAGAATGAAGTGACACGAATAGACAAGAGATTGAAAGATTGAATGTAAAAGTGCGGCAGGTCACTCTTCTTATCAAGGCGATACCGCACCCGCACGGAGGTACATGTATACTCCAGATAAGGAAAAAAAAAAGGGAAGCATAAAAAGGGACTAAGAAAAAAGAGGCGGCCCAACACGTAGTACAAGCTGCTTGCTAATTACGAAAAAATCTCGTCATGTGGACAAGGGGGAAAATACGGACAGGAGAGCAAAGGAGAAGGAGAAAAGTTTGATAAGAATTTAGTCATGGCAAATGTCGGCATGCGCAGCCATTTTGCTGTTAAAAGTCTAGCACGCGAGGAAGAGAGGCGACGGAGTGGATACGAAGGGGTAATAGAATCTCGAGAATCGGAGGTGCGTGTTATCATGTGGTTCTTTGGGGGCTGTTTTTCTGGATTCTGGGCCTTGGTGTAAATTAATTGATTAATTGCTGTGCATCTGCAACGTGAATTATTCGGAAGGGAATAGATATGCAAGCCATGGATGAGGGAAGAGAAGTGTGAATGTGTGATGTCTACTGTATCTCAGGTATTGTATAATTGAAAATGGGATTGGATGAGAGATACAGCAGCAATATACAGGCAACTTTAGGCATCTTACTAACAATATACGGCAACTAACGTACCTAGAATATGGCGGGCTTTTCCTCGCGTAGCTGCGGCTTCGGGCTCGTTCCGTATTACTAGCATCAATCGCAGCTCATGGTCCCAATCCAGCCAGATCTGGGGGAGTCTAGTTTCCACGGGCGCAAATGCAGTAATAGTCAAGTAGCATCAGAGGCGGCCTTCAGGGGTGCAGCAAGATGCAGACGGCCGAGTACAGTATGGGTACATGTCCGGCGGCACCCAATTAGCCGTGTCTGCAAGTACCTGCTTGAACCTTGCCTACTAATCCATCCATCGTCTCCATTCGGCATATTCCAACATCACTGTATTGAGCACCTTACGTCACTTTTGGTCCTGGGAGTCCAAAACTTGCCTTGCGTGGCCACTGATTGGAGACGATGAATGACGCCTCATTTTTCTACTAACTGACGGGGCTTCCCTTGTGCCATGGATTGTACATGTACAGCACAGCCATCGACAGACACTGAAAGAACCTGACATACAAAAGAGCCGGTACAAAGCACGGCGCAACTCTCCTGCCAATATCATCGCGCCCTGCGTATGAAACGCCTGCCAATCCCCTTGCCTCGCCCCACCAGAAACGGTAATCGTTTCAGCTATCCTGGTCAAACCTGCTACAGAAACCTGAGAATCCAGGAGAAATACTGTACATCAGACATCTGACCATATTTCGCCCCTGTACTTAATCTTTTTGTATGGGTTAACCTTCTGGGCAGGGCGTTTAACCGCCCTGCCGTGTTTATGAAACGAGCGATATAGCGGCTACAGAAACGTCGCTTAACCGTGTATTGGGGTCAATATTCGGTGGGCTTGGGGGAGCCGGGGCCGAGATATTTTGTATATATTGTCCCAGTAGCCGGTTGATACGGACTCTTGTGAATTGTCTAGCACCATCGTCAGTTCTTGTCTTCTATTTTTTTTGTTTCGTTCCTCTCTTCTTGTCCAGCAGGCTGGTTCATTCTTTTCGAGTTTGACACTCTTTTATTATTGTATTCAATTTTTACTCGTTCTTTCTCCAAAAGCTCTCGTATTTTAAAAATTCCAATCATCCTCCTCACCCAATCATCATGAAGTTCCAAAGCACCTCTGCGGCCGCAGCTTTGCTGCTGGGCCAGGCTTTCGGCTATCCTCTCCCTTCTTCCAACCTGCTCCGCCGAGAGGTTCCCCAGGAGCATTCGCACGATCTTTTCCTCTCCATTACAAACGAAGCCCTGGCCAAGAACAACCCCAAGGGCATCGTTGATGCCGTCTTTGGCCTGCTTGGAAACGCGGCGGCTGCAGGTGGCGCTGGAAGTGTGACCAACTTGGACTGCCTCAAGCAAGAGACTGCTGATCAGGCTTTCACCAATGGCAAGGCTGCTAAAGACATTCGACTCATGGCTGGTGCATTGGTGTACCAGGCCCTGGAGAGGAATACCGGCAAAGTCGGACTCGCGAGTGTTACTTGCACTGAGCAAGCTGTGAACCCCGAAATCCAAGCCGTAAAGCCCCATCAAGACCCGGCATCCGCCAATGCTGCTTCTATAAATAAGGGTATTACTCTCGAGTTGGCGAAGCAGCTCAAGGCCATCGGAGCGGATCCCAACCTTGCCCTCTTGAGTGGCACTTTTGCCCCAGGCGATGTACGTTTTATATCCCCTTAGCTACATATTCTGAAACCATGATTATTAACAACTTCTCAGCTTAACGATGCCACAGCCAAGGGCAACACCTGTGACGATACCGACCCCCAGCTTGGATGCATCTTCACTACGGGCAAGCTTGTTCTCGACGCTAGCCAGGACGAAGTCGCATCGGCTGTTTCCGCCGTGTCTCAGACATTTACCGGCACTGGCGGTATCCAGGCCACTGACTTGGTCGACTTGAGCAAGTTCTCCGTCGCCAATGTTCAAGGAGGCGCCGCTGTGACAACCTCTCAGGCAGCTGCTCAAGCAACTCCCCCACCGGCTGCTCAAGCATCTTCCACCCAAGCCGCCGCCTCTTCTCCGACTCAAGCCCCTTCCAGCGGTAGTGCGCCATCTACAGCTAGCGGAAACAATGTTCAGACCTTCACCGGCTCTCTTGGTGGCCCTCCCCCGCCTGTCGTTTCAGGCACTGGAAACCGACCATTCTCCGTCAATGGAAATACCTTTGTCAACATTGGAGCCGCTCTTGGACGGTCTTGCGATATCCAGCACAACGCCTGTGCCGATGCTGCCAACTCTGGCCAGCTGTCCGGAGGAGTAGGCCAATGTGAGGATCAGAACACCCAGTGCAAGGCCGCCGCCTCTGGTGCTTCCAACACCAATGCTTCCAACACCAGCAACACCAGCGATAACGCCAGCAACGGTGGAGCGAACAATGCTGCTAGTGGTAACAACGCCGATAGCGGTAACGCCGGCAATGGAAACGCAGGAAGAGGTGCTGCTACGGGTGATTTCGGCTCGTGCTCTGATCCCAGCATCAAGTTCGCCAACGGACTCGATGGCCGCAATGAACCTGCCTTTGCCCCTGTCAACGAGGCTGACTTTCAGCATGGCTCGGCTCTAGCTATCAAGGTCATTTCCGACTTCATCTGTGACCGACTCAATTCCAGCTGCAAGGCCAGTGCTGCAGTGGTTTCCACATGCCAAAGCGCTTCTGCTGCTGCGTCCCAACTGACGGGCCAGGCTGCAGCCGATGCTTTCAACAAGGCTCTGGGAGTTTCTGCCAACTAAGAGATTTTTCGCTGGGATAGGTCAAACAACGTATGATATCAATATTTGTTTACATAGGTAGTTCGGGATATGAAGCCATCGTGGGCTATAAGTCAGCATACCAGGCACAGGGATGAGCACGAAAATAAAATAAACGATGAGACTTTTTGCAAAAATGACCCAGACTACTCCGTAATTGTCCGCGATTAAATGTATTCATGAAAACAAGCAAATTATTGATGACTTTTAAATTCCCCTTTATAATAAGACGGGGAACTTGGCCAACATCCTTGAAAGCCTAGCTAATAATATTAAGTATAGAATTTACAGTGATACCTCGCTGTTGCTACCCATGCTCCGTGAACTACCCACATGTACTCCCCCCTTTGTTGTATGTTCCTCTTGCATTTTAACCAATCTAGACTCGTCCTCATCGCTATACCGTACCTCGTACATTGTGTTGAGTTCAATCCCGCTATGCTCCGGGCGATTTTGAGACTTCACAGCCGAAACCAGCGTCTGCGCCCGGCTGCCTGCGTGATCTGACTTGTTGACATAGTTGTCCGGGTAATTCTGATAGCCGCTGTTCTTGTGTGAAGAGCCACCCAGGCTGGGGAACAGGCGGACCAAGAACAGACGGAGAGAGGGCAGACATGTGCAGACAATGCCGGTGTTAATCTCAATAGTGGACCAGATAGAGACGTCAACCTGGTCGTACGTGGGATTCGCGGAGCTACCAAGGTTCACAAGGAACTGGAGTCGAACGATGCTGACCACGGTGACACTACGGTCATGTTAGAACAAGAGCTTGTTGCCGCAGTGGGGAGTGGGTTCTTACAAAGTACCGACGAGGAGCATCACTGCCACGCCGACCTTCTTCTTCCAGTGCAGGTTGAGATTTCGGATCTGCCACATGGGGATGGCAATCATCCATATATCCAAGGCGATACTGATGGCTGCGTTTGCCCAACCGATGGCATTACTGTTGAGGCTGCGTGGCTGTTAGCCTTTTCCTGAGCTAGCGGGAGGTCTCATAGTGCGAGAGAAAGTGAAAGTGAAGGCTGAAAGCTTCTACTTACCATTTGCCCGAGTGTTGGCCGTCCCAACCTGTCCAGAAAAAGCTGATTGGGTGGCATTGGAAGACTGCAAGAAGCATAAAGGTGACTCCAAACACGCCATTGAGGATAACGGTTCCCCACAGCAGTGTCCTGGCCTTGCCTGGGAAGATGTTGAGATAGAAGAACAAGAGCGTCATCTTGAGAAGCATGACCTGGGCAAAGTATAGAATCTCGAGGACGTAAAAGTATACTCCAAAACGGGTAATCATGTCGAACGGCAGCGTCCAGATATCCTTGCCTTCTCCATTTCCACCAGTACCCCGGACGTTCATCACTGACGAAGGGATACCGCAAAAGAGCGTCACGATGATGGCGTAGTCGTCCAGGGCAAAGTCCATCCTCATGAAGAGCTTAGAGCCGATACGCAGGAGGACAACTACGCCGGAGACGACGCCGAGCACGATGGTGACATTGGCAAAGTCGGGCGTCCTGTCCCGGATAGGGACACCGCAGAGTGTATCCGTCGCATTTCTGGTGGCTATCGTGAAGAGTTAGGCAAGGCATCGCTTTTGGAGTGTTACAGAAGATGGAGCCAACATACTAAGGGACTCTCGAACCGTGCAAGTCGTCGCAATGCAGATGGCCGAGGTTTCCTGAATGGTCGAGCTTTCGCAGGTACACTTCACATCAGTCGGACTGCAGGTGGAATTCGCAATGGCCGATGCAAGGCATTTTTGCTGATCGTCATTAGTTCCGAGCTCGGATCACATATCTGGAGAAGGGGGAGAGAAAAAGGAAAGAAAAAGACATACCGCACATGCCGGCAACACCGAAAGCGGGTTGTCAGCGGCCGAGCTGTCTGCAAGCACCAACGCAAACGATGCCAGGAACGCAAGCAAGAGATGAAGAAGCAACCTCATTTTCTCTCTTCTTTTTCCTGGTCTCCGAGATCAATGTCCGGGGAACAAAGAAATCTTTTTTTTTTTCGGGGCCGACAAGAAATGAGATGTCAAATCATCACTTTTAAGGTTGATCTGCACTCGAGGTGGACGTCAAGACGGGCAGTCCATGTACCTGCTTTTTACTATGCATCCTTTACATGGAGGTCATGGGCACGCCCCTTTATTTCAAGACGGGGAACAGCCAGCACACTGTACTAGCCATGTCATTGCGGGCATTTGAAATATGCTGTACGTAGAAAAGGGCAAAAGAACCTAGTAGTAGTATAATTAATACGAAGCTGTGGCATTGATGAGTTAAGGGACGGGTCTAATTCGCACTTTGCGTAGCCGCTTTGCACTAGCAGCCCATCTCCTGCGGCCCTTTGGTTCTAGAATACGGCTGTCTGGGAGGCATCAAGTGCTGTATTTTGTGAGCTAAAGGGCCACTGACTCGTGAACATTGCGAGAAAACCATGGCTGTTGAAGCCAGACAGGCTTGCTGACGTTGCATTGCATTAGCCCTGTGTTGCTGAATCGGTTCTGGAGGATGCGACGGGCGTTTGGTTCATCGGGAAAAAAAGCTGGATGAGAAATCTCCACCAAAAGCAGGGACCCCTGACGAAAAAACACCAAGGGAAAAAAAACCATGGAGCTGGGAGGCACTAAAACCCCCCTCTCTAAGCCTATGATGGCCTTCCGCCTAGGACGGGCTGTAGACCTAGAGGCCTTCGGCTGCCTCTACGCTTGGCCTAGAGAGATGCTAAACTCGTAGTAAAACTCAGGAAGACTCCCCCGTGAAACCGGCGGGTGGAGACTCGCAATCTGCAGCGGGGAGGAGCAGAAAGACTCGAGACTGCATGAGCTGAGCCCCTTGAAGGCATGGGATGGTTAGGTCAACTTCGGATAGCTACGCGAACGTCGTGCAAGGTTGCCGGATGCAGTTACGTGGAACACAACGTGAAGCACCAAAGGAACGGTTCAGCACCATAGTTGCATCCCAGGGGTGACACCGGCCAAGTGCAAATATGGTGTTATAGTCCGGGGTTTGGCTATTGCTTGGCTGCATGGCTAGAGCAATTTGCTCCCGGTAGTTGCAGCACGACAAGGGCACCCGAGTGCAAGGAGATTCGGAGGACTGTAACGGGCTGTATTGTACGCCGCACTTTACGGGGAAGAGGAAGATGGGAAGAAAATCTGACTGGAATGCAATCTTGAGCTTTGGGCTGCGCTGAGTCTTGAGTGGCGGTTCCACACATGCACTTTGGCTTGAATCCACTGCATCATCTCAGTTTACACCTACGCCGACCACCGTAAGAATTAGGTAATTATCTCAGGGCGGCGGATGTCACAGCCGGCACTTTCTCCCACTTGGCCAGTATACTAGTACGCCATAATTACCCGCATGGGACTCCATTGGATGGATATCTTGGCACGTTGTGGAGGTTCTGTACGGAGGAGGGGGATTGAATCTAGCAAACCACTACCAGATGGCCGTGGGAGGAGGGCCTGTGTAAATACATAACCCTGAGCCATGTCATCGAGGCCTTCTTCGGTGACTTTCGAGTACCCAGCCTTCTTCTACTCTTCTCTACCCCTTTGTGAGATTTTATTAGAACGCTGACTTAGGCGAGCGCATGCATCGTGTCATGGTAGGTAGTGGCCGGTCTGGACCGTCAACGATGAAGGGACTTTGGGATATCTGATGTCCAATTTCGGCGAAAAGGGTTATTCATCTCATTCTAAAAGTCTTGGCTTCTCGTCGTCAATGCTTATTTCTTAGCCGAATGGTACAAACGACACAACACAACTCGTCCTTGACTCTGTCCAGCTCTTCTCTCCCTGCTTCCATCCTCTCCAACGCGTCCTCTACATTCGACAAGAGGGGAGTGGCTTCAGCCACAGCTCAGGAACCAGATCCGTCTCCGCTGGTTTCCGAAGCTTCCATCTTACGGCCGTCGGAAAGGCTTGGTATCGAACGCCACCAGAGCACACCAAAAAAAGCCACCTGCTAACCGGGCCGCTATTGATGGCTGTCACGGCCAAGTGTGCGCCGTAAATCCGGATTTTCGCCTCCGATGGCTCTTGCGGACAAGCCAGGACTTGAAAAGCTCTTCACAGCTGCTGCTACTAAGTCTCCTTACTAACCCCGGATCTTCATACGCTGAGAAGAGGTATCCGCAAAAGATGGGCACTATGGCAACACGGCCCATGATCTCGCCCTCTTCCCTCCCGTCGCGCGCGTGAATCCCTCTCCGATCGTCGGTCAAGTCCCTCCCACTCTCGGGAGGGGAAAAAAATTTGTTTGTCGGCTCTGGATCCGTGGACAATCGGTGTGGACCTGAGGCCATTCTCCGCCATACTTAGACTCCACGCCCGTTTGCCCTGAGCGAGCCACATGGATAGCAAATACTAACGCTTTTGCTTTCTCGTATGCTGGTTGTAGGTCATTAAACCCCCACCTAAAATCAGAGCTCTCTCTCTCTCGGCGGCTGCTCTCGGTTCATGAAGTCTGCCACGGCTCTATGGAGATGGTCATGTCTCGTGTGATGAGTCTAGGGCCATCGCCGTAGCCGGGATTGAGTCATGAAAGTGAAAAGAAGCAGCCAAGTGGAAATGGATTTTCTTATGCAAACTCATAAAGAACATGAGCTGAGCTGTAGCTCTTTGGTATTGTGCGCCTCACCAATTCCCTTGGAGGCATACGAACGAGATGATATCAAAAGGAGACCAACCACACAAAGTTGATGAGCCATACTTTTGTTCAGCCCTCTTCTGTAGGCTAACTATCAAGAATGGACATGCTGTCGCAATCCGGTCGAGTATTTGGCCCAGCTGGTTGTAAGCAAGCTGTCGCTCGACACAGGGAAGAGAGCCTGACCCAAGCCATCTCTCCTTGACCCTTTAGTCGGAAGAACGTGCCCTTTATATACTTTTTTGATGCCATCGCTTCAGCTGACCAAAGATCCAACCTGGATTACGTTTATCAAGGAGATTACCATACGAAAGCAGCAGCTTCTGGACTTGTCCGTGGGATAATTGCGTTAGATGCGCTGATCAAGGCCGTAATTGTCCCTTGCGCCACGTTTTTGATTGTCGATAACCACGTGGTGTCGTCGAGTCATTCGAGAAGATTGCTGTTCATCCCAGCGCTGTGGATCTGCATAAAATAGGCCGACTCTCTTCGCAGGCGATAATGCCCCCCTGTCTGGTCTTGTCCAGTGCTGTATACAGCAACTTATCCGCCTGTGCCAGCCAGCAAACGACCCCTGTCGCCACGATTAGCGAGTGGGTTCAGCTTGGATATATGGAGAATTTGCAATCTCCGTTGGGAGGAAATCCAGTCTGTTGGGAAGAACCGCCTGAGATTGCAGAATGCACGAAGCCTACCCCACACAGAAGCACAGATACGGGCACGTCGTCTCACTCGGCGGCGGGCTCAGTTTGAAGAGGCAAAAGTCGAACGGTTGTCGAGATTCATGCCTCGGCTGTGTGGAGTGTGTGAGACATGGAATGGAAGCTCGCCTGGGATTCACCGACACTTGGGACGCCGTGGCTTGCCGGGGGGCTTCGGACATACTCCTAATCACAGTAAACCTGACCTGAGACCGGATCCGTGGTTAGTCCATCTTGGGCCAAGCCCGATCTACGATGTATGGAATGCAGGATGCGGCCCCCCTCAAGGGGTTTGGCTCGGCTGCAATCCACGGTGAGGTCGACTCGGTGCTGAGCTCATTTTGCCTCTGCGAACCAGACGGAGCAACATCCCCTCTTGGCACTTTGCCTCGCCGGTTCTTTGACATCTCTAAACATAGATAGTAGATAGGAATATAGTATTCAATATTCAATAGTTCACCTGCTGGATCCAACACAATGGAGCCGCCTTATGCCCTAAACGCCTCTCAAGTCTTCGGAGGCAGCGACGTCACATTCGCTTGTTGTTCGATCAGTGACCGTCTCCAATCTCCGTGTCTCCAACCGTCCCCATAATTGGTAATACGACGCTGTCTCATGCGATAAAAATGGATCTGTCGCAGGCATATGTATACTGTCCATCGCGACATGTTGTTGGTGTTTCTCTTTTCAATGTCAAGACTCGACTTTCACCGGCCCTTCATCTGCCTCGGACAATAGCAAGATGAAGTTCTCCCTTCAATTGGCGGCCACGGCCTCGCTGCTGGCTTCTGCCCACGCATCCAACCTGACCACGGAGGCGGTTGCTCGCCCGCCTCCTCCTCCTCCGTGCCGTTACCTCCCTGGCGATCCCCAGTGGCCAAATGCTGCCGCGTGGCGGTCACTGAACTCGACAGTCGGGGGCCGACTTGTTGCGACCGTCCCCATCGGAACGCCGTGCCATGATCCCAAGTACAACAAGAACGTTTGTGCGCAATTGCAGACCAATTGGGAGCTGCCGCAAACCCAGTTCGTTGGTCCAACCCTCTTCGCCGGCGCATGTCTGACAGAATGCGATATGTAGCTACACGACATCCTCCTCGGTGATGCAGCCCTTCTTTGCCAACCAGAGCTGCGATCCCTTCACCCCGGAGTCTAAGCCGTGCGTTCTGGGCAACTACATCAGCTATGCCGTCAACGTCTCGTGCGACGCTGATGTCCAGGCCGCCCTGGCATTCGCAACCAAGTACAACATCCGCGTGGTTGTGCGCAACACTGGCCATGAGTATGCTGACACTTCTTTGAAACTAATTTCTCTTTGAAAAGTATACATGTAGGCTGATTGTGTTTCTCTCGCTAGCTTTTTTGGTCGTTCTACCGGCGCTGGCGCTCTGGGTATCTGGACTCATAACCTCAAGAGCATCAGCATCTCGACTTACAAGAGCTCCAACTACAATGGCCCTTCGATGAAGGTGGGCGCGGGCGTCCAGGGCTTTGAAATGCTGCAGGCTGCCCACAGCAAGGGCTTCGTCGCGGTGTCTGGCGAGTGCCCAACCGTCGGCGTCGCTGGAGGCTACACTCAGGGTGGTGGTCACTCTGCTTTGAGCACTTCCTTCGGTCTCGGTGCCGACCAGACCCTGGAGTTTGAGGTTGTCACTGCCGCTGGCTCGATCCTGACGGCTTCTCCCTCCCAGAACAGCGACCTGTACTGGGCTCTGAGCGGAGGCGGCTCTGGATACGGAGTCGTCACGTCCATGACGGTCAAGCTTCACCCCGATGCTACCATCGGCGGTGCCAAGATCACCATCTCAGCCGCCACCACCACGCAGGCCAACTTCAACAAGTTTGTAGCTGGATTCCATGCCATGCTGCCCGCCATGATTGACAAGGGCGCCATGGTCATCTACCTTCTCACCAACACCGTCTTCGTGCTCGAGCCCGTTACCGTCTACAACTCCACGGCCGACTACGTTCAGAACGTCGTCCTGGCTGATTTCAACGCCCTGCTCAGCGAGCTTGGAATCACCCCCATCGCCACCCAATACACCGAGCTTTCCTACTATGACCACTACAACACCTACATGGGCCCGCTCCCCAACGGAAACCTCGACGTCGGAGACTTCAACTACGGCAGCCGACTGATCCCCCGCAGCGTCCTCTTGAACAACAACAATGCCCTCCAGGCTGTCCTGCAGAACCTGACTGCTCACGGCGTCATCATGGTCGGCAGCTCGGCAAACTACGCCAAGCCGGCCGGCGTCAACAACGCCGTCTTCCCCGTCTGGCGAACCACCACGGTGCATCTGCAGATCGGCACTCCTTGGAACAACACCGCACCATGGGCGCAGATGCTCGCGGACCAAAAGACCATCACCAACGAGTACGTGCCGCAGCTTACCGCCGTGACCCCTGGCAGCGGCGCGTACATGAACGAGGGCGACTTCCAGCAGCCCAACTTCCAGCAGACCTTCTTTGGCTCCAACTACAACACTCTTCTTTCCATCAAGAAGAAGTACGACCCCAACTCTCTCTTTTATGGCCTCCGCCTTGTGGGCAGTGAGGCCTGGACCGTTGATAACAGCGGAAGAATGTGCCGTGCTAAATAGATAGATTTAATGCCGCCTCTAGTAGGGCCGAGGATAGAATAGATACGAATTAATAGTTGCTCTCGTTTCCAATGAATCATCCGCCCACACAGTCAATGAGAGTCTTAGAATAGTCTTGGTGACAGCTTACCTCGTAATCTGTCAAATCAAAGACAGGGTAGACAACCATGAGCGCTAACCGGTCGGATAGTTTGCTTGCCCTCTTTGCTGATAGTGCTTACATCGACGTTATCAACTTGAATAATCTCACCGCTCTGAGCCTCATCAGTCTTTTCCATGTCTCGGAACAGCAGTATCCTATTGAACCATCACATACAGAAGAAAAGTCTACTTGATAACACACTCATCAATCCAACATGGCACAAGCCAGTGAAACACTCGAGAGCTTGCTCGCCGTCGTTACTGAGCTCACCACAACGCTCACAACCACTCTTCGGGCAAGAAACCTGCCTGCGCCATCATTCAACGAAGATGCACCCGGATCCCTACCACCCGATCAAGATATCCAAGGCCCCCGTACAAAACTTGTCGGGGCTCTGATGGATATGCTGCATCTAGCAATGGGCCCTAACGAGTATTTCATCACACAAAACATGTGGGTAAGTGCTTCAAAACCCATACATCCTGTCAACATTGCATTTTCATTGCCCTGACGTTATGAATCGTAGCTGGGTAATGAGGCCATGGCTCTGGATGTCCTCAACCGCTTCAACTTCTGGGGCGCGGTTCCGGTTGGGGGCTCTGCCAGTTACGCCGAGATTGCAGCCGCCACGAAACTTCCCGAACAAATGGCTCGTCGATTCCTTCGCTTCGGCATGAGCATGTACTTGTTTCGAGAAGAGTCTCCTGGGTCCAGCCGGGTTGTCCACACCGCTGCCTCTGCATACATGGCTCGTAACCACCATATGCAGTCCTTCACGAGCCATCTCCTTGAAGACGTCCGCCCGGCCACTGTAGTCATGGCAGATGCATTGCAAAAATGGTCAGCTGGGCATCCGACACCGAGCGAAGAGGTAGAACATGCCCCCTTTTATCTAGCAAGTTTTGACGGCAAGGTAGTATCTCGTCCGATATGGGAATTTCTCAATGAGGATGAAAAAGAGGGCAAGCCAAAAGGCTATCGTGCTACTCGATTCGCCGAAGGGCTGCAAGCTCTCGGTGGCATGGTTACTACCGAAACCTATTTGGAAACTTTTGACTGGGAGAGCCTTGGAGAGGCTACCGTTGTTGACGTATGTATCGCACGAATCTCACACGAGAGCTCCAACTGCTAACAAATCTCGCAGGTGGGCGGTTCAAACGGCCATGTCAGCGCAATGGTCGCAAAATCCCATCCACGACTCCATTTCATAGTTCAGGACCTCCCGGGGGTACAGCCCGCTTTTGACGAAGCCATGGCATCGGCCCCCAAGCTTGCTGGCCGCATATCATTCCAAGTTCACGACTTCTTTACGCCGCAACCTGTTTCCGCAAGCGCATACATGCTTCGCAACATCTTGCACGACTGGCCAGACAAGTACGTGGTGAAGATTCTTCAGCAACTAGTCCCAGCTCTGATCCCTGGGGCGCGTATCGCGTTATTCGACATCATTATGCTTTCAGACCACGATGAAAAGGGACAACGACCGCCTCTACCGGTGAGGAAGATGCAGGGTGCTTTTGACATCCAGATGTTGGTCCTTTTCAACGCCAAGGAACGTACAGCTGAGGATTGGACTGCCGTAGTCAAGATGGCAGATGATCGGTTCCAGGTGAATGCTATAAAGATGATCCCAGGTGCTAGTGTAGGGCTTATTGACGTTGTATTCGATGGGTAAGGAGAGAATAAGCAGTAGTTAAAGGAATAATTCCTTTAAAGGAATGGATACTAGTGATGTGTTTGTAATTGAATTACTGTTTGACCTCTTTTGCAATTGTCGCCTAAGAAGATTGAGTAATGACTGTTCCTCAGCCGCTTCGTAGGGTTGTCTTTGAGCTATAGATAAGCATAATTAATGATGAGCTAATATCCCTTTAGTCGTCGTACTCGGTCATAACTTAATGTCTAATCCATCATCAGTTCAATACCCTACCCTCGATACCAATTCGACTGCATCTATTAATATTGCCCCTTTCGGATGATGGCCCTTGTAATTTTCCAGGCTAGGCTTCGGCCCGAGATCGCCAAGGTTTCTTGGCTTGGGTAAATTCTCGTCTGCCAAGCGGTCGAGGAATCTGGAGCATGATCATACCATTTCTCCCGAGATCTAACTCAGGGCATGCCTTGGCACGGACTGTGCCGTTTGTGGTTAGCCACGCCATGGGTTGTTATTTGGTAAAAGAAATGCATTTACGAATTCTGTTTCGGCTTCATGGGGTGCTTAGACAAGTAACATGTTTTGATCATTAAAAGTATTTCGACAGCAAAGTTGCATAAAGCCCAGCCCAAGCTACATACATGTACATACAAAGCATCAAGCGCATTATCGGATCAAGTTCATGACGAAAAGTTCAGCATGTCGACAAAGCTGAAAATGGATGCCTCAGCTGTAAGGGCATCAATGAAATCAGCCTTGGTGACATTGGCACCAAAGAGCTCCAACTGAAGAGCAGTATCTGGGATAGAGGTCGGAGGGGGCATCAGCTCCGCTACGGGCGTCACGTCTTGTTCGGGAAGAGAGTGGGTTAGAGAAATACTGGCAGCGTCGTCGGGGAAGAGCTGTTGGATGGCCTTGCCGAAGATACCTCGGCACACGGAAGCGACTGAATACGTCTTTTGCAGCTCTTCCAGGATCATCATGCACATGTTGAGCATATTTAAGCCGAGTCGCCTTGAAAGGGCGTCGCCGAATTTGCAGTTGAGGAGGTAGACTTGCATGGCCGGGACCAGAAGCGTGGGCCTAAGCAGCAGCATTAGTATATTTGTCAGTCACACACATATTGTTGAACGGTAGCAGTTGAAAGCACTGTTGAATGCAGAGATGACTCACGTCATTGGTCCGGCAAAAGAAAAAAAGTTGCCCTGGGCGAGTGCATAGACAATGTTGCAAGTCTTTGAGGCAGCAGACATTGCTTTCCCCTGCATTTCCTGCTGCCATTCTCTCTGACGGTAAGAAGGGAGATCTGATGGAACCTCTACACTACAAGGTCGGTAAAATGTGATCAAGATGGCCCTTGATCCGTCGGTTAGTGAATCGTAAGGCGAGGAATGTAGAACATTGAACAAGTACTAACTGGTAGTGCAGCTGCAAATGGTAATAGTAAAATGTCGCCAATCGAGATAGCATCGGATCCGGGTGTTCCGGCATATTAAAGCGCATCAACTCTGCCTCGAGGGTATCAATCTGACTGGTTGTGGGTTTCGGCCGTCGGAGCTGGTAGCATGTCGTGAGAGTCTTGCCCAGCAGTTTCGTCATTTGTATCAACTGAATCCAATATTCTGCCAACCTGGGCAAGTCTCTGGGGAAATACGCCGATGTCACAGACTCTGGTATGCCCTCCAGGTCCACGGCAATGTCCGAAACCAGCGGATCGGGGGTGTCAGATTCGTCAAGGCTAATCCGCAATGGCCTGCCCAACGACACGGAAAGCCAACGATCTCGCCAGAAGCATGTCCACCACAGTCTCCGAAAGAGTGACCGCTGTCGTTCAGTTATGGATGTGTTGTATCCGATGGCGTCAATATCTCGGTGGAGGCCGAGGACGTGACACAGGTTAATGGCTCGGCCACTCCACTGCCATGGTTGCATATGATCCTCTATGTCGGAGTTCCAGAAGCCAAGGAGCAGCGCTCCCTGCAAAAGGATGAGGTTGTTCTTCTCACCACCGTTGTGATACACGCACTACAGAAAAGGGTTAGCATTATTGGAAAAAGAGAAATGATGAAACTACAAAGAGTTGACCTACGACTGCACGAGCAAACATCTCGGCTTTGAACGCTTTTCGAGATGTAAACCCTTCGTTCTCGTATATCTCTGCAGGTACGTACTGTGGTCTGTACTTAGCAACTACATACACCTCAGACGATGGAAGGAAGAAATTACATTGGAAGAAATGGTATAAAGACCCCACAGCAGTATGAGATTGTACTCTTTCAGTCGTTTGGAGCGATGGTATTCCAGGAGCTTGTCCGCTTCCAAGATGGGCATGATTGGGTGGACATTGTGAAAGTATGCCCGGATCAAACTATCACTGGCTGTCTCTGATAAAAATGAATAGACGCCTTTACGGCGGAGGAAGGTTTTCTCATCCTCAGTCAAGATGGTTTGCTTTGCTGCTGGCATGAGGAGATGCGTTGGTATGAGGTGATCGGTTGTGCATATCTGCATGGTTGATGTAGGCCCCCCAGTCTGTTCACCTATATGGGTTTAGAGTTAGCAACGCTACTGCATGAGATTATGCACCTCAATGATCCTTCCGGCTAACTTACCGATGTAGTACGGGACTTGGCACTCTCTTCGTGGGTGTCCCAGGGCCACCTCTACCATTTCAACGCCGAGCTGCTCCTCATCCGCAGCACTCGGCTCACTGGACGCAGCTGAAACTTTGGTCTCGGGCGTGTCCAGGGGCGCTTGTGAATCCTGCAACGGGACAACTTCACCCCCCGGACTAGAATCTGGAGACGAAGGATTGGCATTGCTTTGGTTAGCGGTATCCCGCATAGCCGAGCTTTCAACATAGTGACGGGGCGCCGGGAACACAGTAGTGCTCTGCCGATGGCTGTGGGACGAGTGGCTTGCAATCAATGACCCGGTTAGATGATATAAACGACACCATTTCCCACGATACATGGACAAATGGATGGCTTACCGTTTGCCCTGTCTTGGCTTCAGGATGCATTCCGTTTGGTCCTGCTCGCAACTAATACACGGCACGCCGGTCATGGACACGCTACACCGCACCTTGCGCACCCGGCAGGTTTGACACGCAATAGCCGAACGATAGCGGCGAGTCGACATCTTGACGCCCAGATCCTTGGTTATTCGAGTCTTGACAAGATCTTTGCCTGTTGGGAAATAGAAACGAGGAGCTTCGATGCATGGAAACCTCGGAATATTAAACCTCGGACTTGGATCCCACGTCAGCCGAGGTCTGGCTTGTGATTGGCTGAGTGATGACGCCCGACCCAGTTATATAATTAGAATCAAGTTTCACCGTCACGGTCATGATTACATTTCAAGCTGAGTAATCGCCGATATCGAGGCTGAGGAGAGCGAAGAACTTCTGCAAAACTACATGGAAAATTTCTAAGGGGGTTGACCAGATAACTCATGTCGCGATGGGCTGAAATATGAGTTGAATATTCAGAGAACTTTCACATGGCAGCTCGTCGCCAGTTCAGGATCAGTAACGGATCTGGGCAAAGTGGGAACTACGGAGCGGCCACTCGGAATGCTCCGAAGTGCCGAGGAATCCATGGATCTATAAGGAGATCCATGGATGCAACACGTTTATTCTAACCGCCTGTAGCCAATAGGGATAAATTATGAAAAGGATTGCAGATTCGGTAATGCCATATCAAGTAATGTATTTATACCCAAATCGTCCCGTTGCCGAAAATCCCGGACCTCTCTAGCGCTCTAATTTATCAATTTTTGATGGGTATTCATGAGCTCGATGGGATGAAAACAGGAGCTTTGGCGACACAGAGCAGCGAGGCCTTAACATATATAGTTGTGAATTTATTTATTTTTTAGCCTCTTGTCCAGCGAAGCTCCTGTCAGCCGCCGTCGAGATATCACAGGAGACTTCACAAAACTCTATGTCGACCTCATGAGATCAATCGTCGTTGGCGTCCATACCGCACTCTAGGCTACAATTTTTAGAGAACACCTGGACCAATAAACACTTACTACAAATCTTTAATTTTCACTAGCATGGTCGATGGAATTCAACACCACGTCGAGACATAATAGCTTGGTAGTACTGTATGGGTCCGCCTCAGCTATGGAGACGTCTAACCGATCAAGAGGTTAGCTCCTCCGGTACCAGCAGCCGTCTTCCGTCCCGGTCCGTGTGGGAGCTTTTTACCTAAATAGGAACATGGCACAAGATGTTTGTTGGCCGGGCCTTTGAAAGAGTGAGTTTCTCTGCCCCTAACCCAGATTCGGATCACATACCACAGGTTGGTCTAAGCAGCCGGCTCGGACATGATCATTTCTGTATAGGAAACAAAGGTTCGCCTCCAAAAGAGCGTCTTGGATTCATTACACTATATCTTACAGAGATAGACTCTGGGCAGCTTTACATATGGAAATGTCAAAGAACTATCTAATTGACATAAACAAGTGTGCGCGTCGAGTATTTGAGCTTGTCAGTTCCTTACGATCATGTCGGCGCCCACAGTTGCTCTTATTATTGCGAGTCTTCAGTGGCACACATACAAAACTAGAAGAAGATTGGTCCAAAAGTTCTGAGCAGCGAAATCGACTAAGACAAGATCATCCCAGGGTCCCCAGTATCGACAGCTTCTTTGAGTGGATTCAATAATAACGTTGTTCTTATCAAAACATATGTTAAGCAGTCTTGACAACAATTGGAATTATTATCCCGGGAGCAATTTGTTGAGGTTGCAACTCCCTAGTCGTTCTATTGCTAATTTGTGGAATTAAGTCAATAATATTATAAGATGAAGATAATAATCCTGCGTAGATGTCATCGAGTACAGGTGTCTCTGTGGCACGTATGCAAGGGAGACTACAAGTATTGGCATTCGTGAATTTCCACAATTGTGCGTAGGATTCAAGCGGCATGACCACATACTTAAAACCTGGTTTCACAAACCCCTCAATTTGTATCGCTCAACAGTCTTCAACATCAAAATTGGCCACAGAGCCGCTTCATCGACATCAGCCATAATGGCGACTGCTGCTGCCGATTCGGTCTTGCTTATGGCAACTCTGAGCCCTGTATCCATTGGGGTAGCTGTCATTTCAATCTTGCTATTGAAAGTCCTTTACGGATTGAGCACCGACCGTCTTGGACACATCCCCGGCCCCTTCATCGCCCGCCTTACTCCAATCTGGTACTGGTATCTTACCTGGAAAGGCGTTGAATGTACAGTTATTACTGCCTTGCACAAGAAATACGGACCCGTGGTCCGCATTGCCCCGAATGAAATTGACGTTTCCGACGGAGCGGCTGTCAATCCTATATATGTCGACAATGGCGGCTTCAGAAAGATTGCTGGATACAGAAATTTCGATATCAACGGTTTCCCAACCATATTCTCGGTGACAGATCATACTCACAGAGCAGTACGAGCCAAGGCTGTGTCGCCATTGTTTGCGCAGCAAGCAATTACAAACAGCAAACCAGCTATGCAGAAAATTATCGATACAACACTGGTCGAGCTGGATCGCCGAAGATCTCTAGCAGTAGGCAGACCAGTTGATTTATTAAACCTCTTTCGCTCCATGGCGATGGATGTTATGACGGAGTATCTGATTGGGGAGTGCTTCAACAGTGTTGGCACTGAAAGACTCAGCGCAACTGCTTTCGTCGATAATTTCGCCGCGGGCGGTCGCTTCTTTCATCTTCCGAGTTGGTTATTCAGCTTTGCTGACAATTGGGCTGCGAAATTTGACAAGAATAAGCTGTCAATAACCACGAGCACAGATATTGTTCAGGAGTTTGCAGCCAAGGTTGTGGATGACAGTATCGCCCAAGGAGAGAAAGAAACATACCAAGGACGGCTGCTGAATGCAAATCTCTCTCGAGAAGAAGCCATAGCACAGGTCATGGATATCATGTTTGCAGGCACAGATGGGGTCGCTAGAATTCTAGCCGTCTTCTGCTGGCATCTTTCCCAGGCACCTGATAGGTGAGTGAGCCTTAACTGCACATATAAATACCCTGTTGACCTCTCTTCTAGGCTCGAGCGTATTTACAAGGAGATCATGCAAAACCCCGGTGTCGACGCTCGATCTCTCCCATATCTATCGGGAGCAGTTAAAGAAGCTTGCCGTCTAGCGCTGGCCAATCCCACTCGTCTTCCCCGGATTGTCCCATCGGGAGGGCTGAACGTCCCAGGTCTGCCGATCATTCCAGCTGGTACAAGCGTTGGCATTGGAGCTTATTCGCTGCATTTCAATCCCAAAGTGTTTCCAAAGCCATATGAATTCGTTCCAGAGCGCTGGTTGGAGTGTACGCCGGAAATGCTGCGAGATAGTTTTCACTTTGGCAAAGGCCCGCGGCAATGCATTGCCCGTAACTTCGCCTCTGCAATTGTTTGGTGGGCTTCTGAGGCTTTGGTTCGAAGCCGTGTGTTAGATGGCGCAAGACCAGTGGTAGACAAGATTGAGATTGTAGAGTGGTTCAATAGTAAGCAAGTGGGTGGTAATATCGAGCTTAGCTGGGCATAGAATGGAAGACTCCATGGCTTATTCATATGTCCTATGCGCCGTAATACTAGGCCAAGGATCTCCATATCGGATATGACGCTATAGCTAAATCCCTTTCTATTGTGTATCTGATGATCCTAAAGATGATCGACGTCGTACCACAATAGATCTTTTGGGAGATAAGAAGAATACAAATGTCAATTATCCATCCTTATTTTTTCCTCGGCTGCCTGGGGATGCTTGATTGCCTCTTTTAACTCCTCGAAAGCTTTGACGATATCCTTCTTGTTTTCAGTCGTCCAAACCTCACGGGATTTCTCGCCTAGCTCGCCCTTATGCATAGCGGCAAAGATGTCCGATGTTTCACCATTCTTTACGAAAATAAGCTGAGGCTGTGTAGGGCTTACGAGAAGCTCTGTTCCTTCAAGCGAGACCTTGACTTGTTCTGAAGCATTCTTGCCGCCAGTCATGCCGTAGCTTACTATGGCTGCTGGCTTCCCGATCCACTCATTCCGCAGGTAGTCCATCGCATTCTTTGTGCTTCCCGCCACGCCGTAGTTGTATTCGGGAATGACCAGGATGTAGGCGTCGTATTTGGAGATCTCGGCACTCCAGCGGCGGCTGTGTTCGTTGGCAAATGTTGCCTGAGAGGGAACTTGGTACGGAACAACGCTCTCGTCGTAGATTGGCAGCTTATAGTCTGCAAAGTCAACCAAGGAGAGTTTTGTCTCATTTTTGTCTTCCGTTTCAAGAATGTCTTTGACAATGTTGGTAATTGCCGGTCCAACTCTAACAAGTCTGGTGCTAGTGATGATGATGGCCACGTTGGCCTGCTTTGATGCAGTCATTGTGATTCAGACTCGAAGATGAATTGTAAATGGTCAATAATAAGAATCGTGTGAATGAATCGATGGTGATAAACCGATGACAGCAATCACTGGCTAGACACCTTCTAAGCCTCTTATACCTTCAGCCCGGTCCAAGCCCGCTTCCTCGGATTTATCATGCCCGCAACAATGAAGCGGAGAAACATTCTCCGCCTTGTATATAATTATTATAAATACCTTGAATCAATATAATAGAATTAATTGAAGAGGTGGCATAATTCCGTGCAATCTGCTCCAGTCTTCTAATTCTCCAGGGTGGTAAACGATGTATTCAAGATGGCGTTATTCCCATTTTAGAAAGAGTACATGAGTACGCGTGGGGGATCCTCTGCATCCAACATTCTCAAAGTATTTTATATATGATATCCAGACATTCTGGCCTTGGGTCTCTTCATATATGCGAGTATTCGTACGGCAAGTAAAAAAATTTATGCTGAACTCTCGTGATCTTGATTAACATGGGGGTTCTTTTATAATCTTGGTAGGCGGGGTCTATCCCAATTAGGAAAGAGTACAAAGGTACATTGATCAAAGCAGCAGAATGTTTTTGTAAGCGTCGGAATTCCAGCGATGGCATCACACAAACACACACACAATAGACACGCAGGACAAGCAATTCCTCGGCCGTGCTCTGTATCATTACCTGTCATATTTTCTCATCAAACTCCAGATATCACAATAGTCACTACTCAATTTGGATCCAGGTGCATGGTACTCAAGGATCCAAGCATCCACCATCACCAGCTACGGATAAGCTGGATCCAGCTGGCCATATCCAACGTGGACTTGTTGAGCACTACATTTCTATCCACCTGCCGCTATTTACATCAAATTCACCAGAAAGAGGAGTATATTGCTTTGGCGACGCAGTATAGAATCCGCTGCATTCGCGCCATTAGAGAGGCCATTGATGCTGGGAATTGCTCGGCGAGAGACTCAATAATTGCTATCATTATATCCTTAACGTTAGACGAGGTAAGCGCACCTCATATGACTTGACTCACACTGAAAAAAACTGACATGGCTGGACTAATAACAAATGTATAGATACAAGCTGGCAATATTGCTGCATCTAGGCAGCATGTACGTGGGCTTGCAGAAATAATACACTCCTCTGGAGGGCCGCAAACCCTTGGTATGAATGGTTTGCTGAAGCATCTGTTTGAGAAATTGGCATACGACATGGGGCTTCTTCTTGACGAAGAAGCAAGTCCAACAGGGCTCATTGATTTTGTTGCTCAAGGCGGGATGAATATGCCGAGCATCGCTACCTAGAGACAAGAAATACACTTACAATCTGGCAAGATTGTCATCTGCCATGGTCAAATAATTCCCATATACTTGCACAGCGTCTCATCTTACACTTCTCCATACATCATCATATCAACATTCAAGAGCATAAGAGGGCTACGTATTTTGAACATTGATAACATTGATAGCAGCATCACCAAGGCCGAGCAACCCCACCAATCTCCATCACGACTCCACGACACGTTGAACCCACAAAAATAATCATCACCAAGTGCAAAAAATGAATTCTTATGCGTAATCTGGGAATCGAACCCAGGGCTCCCCGACGTTACGGATGGCAACGGAGAATTTTACCACTAAACCAATTACGCTTCAATAAGATATAGAGGGCCAGTTTTCAGTATATACATCTTCTCACCATGGGAGATGGACTCATGCTGAATGATGTGACAGATGGGCATTGAACGCTTCGTATGGGCATCCAATGAATGGGGATGAATACTGGGATTAATGAGATGTAACAGAATATAGACGTCATGCCTTTGTTTTTGTATTTCATATATATAGAATACAATGTATATTCAACAACATGGAGATGGCGTGAGATTGCGCGTGTTGAGCCGCGCTCTATATTAGCCCACCACAGGAAACAAAGCACGTTTAGTACTATGTCTCAAATATTTCACGTAATTATCATGGCAAAATAGAGTGCGAAAAGATCTTTAACCCAGATCCCATTCCGTAGATTCACTTCAATCAGTCCCCGGGCTGGGAAGCTCCGTTGACTGAATACCCCAGCTATCAACCTTGGTCAGATTACGGCGACTAGTATCCCGACTCAGAATTCCGGGGAATATCATCGGATCGTTTCCAGAAATGTGCGCATCCGCAGCTGAACTGGGCGTCTTTCGAAGAGATGATGCCTCTGATGTTGGACTCGTGATGCTTGATGCAGCTTCTGTCGCGCCAGAGGAGGGAAGGTTGGCAATGGACGATTTCGAGGCCAACTCGGCGCTGATGCTCTTCTTCTCAGCATTTGGGTCAAATGCAGCGTATCGGCCAAGTCTGTTATAGCAGCCGTTTGATATATCTGATCAGCAACACATTCTTATAACAACAATAGGAGAAGAAGAAAGACACTTACACCTCTCGCTCCGTCAACAAGGTAGAGTACCTAAACTCCTCTCTCCGGTCGGGAACATTCGTCTTGGCCATGGTATTTCCTTCTCTGCCGGGCTTGTCAAAGCAGGGCCCCAGCCACTGCGCCTTAACAGCCGCCTCGTAGCCGCTCTGCTTGACCGAGTTCTTGGCCAGCTCGCACATGTCTGTCGGGCTGAGCTTGTAGATTTGCGCGGCAACAGCGTATTCCTCCATCAGAGGCTCCTTTGTGTATGCAAACTGCAGAGGATCGTCGGTTGAGAGGGATACGTTGAGACCTCGTTTGAAGTATTGAGGGAACGGATTGCGGTCGTATGACAGGAACAGGGCGTTGTTGCTCAACGGCGACATGGCCACTCCAATCTGTTCCAGGTAAAACACATACTGCAACAACGGCACCTTTCTCAGCAACACTCCGTGGCTGATGCTGTGGCAGCAAAGCGTCGCGACGGCCAAATGCTCCGGGTCTCCAGCTTCAGCGCAGTGCGGCCGCAGGATAAGAGTGTTGAAGCCACGCTTCTTGCGCCACGAGTTGAGGGACGCCATGTTGGCGAAGAGATAGTAGATCCAGTAGTTGTACGGCGGGTTTTGCTTCGTGTTCCACTCCTTTGGAACGGGAAACTTCCTGTACAGGCGCCTCTCAATCTTACTCTCGTCGTCGACGCTGTCGAGGCCGACGACGCGCTGGAGGAAAATGTGCAGCTTCGGGTGGCTGGACGGGTCCTTGGTGACTTCGAATAGCGGCTGGAAGACGTTGGTAACGACTTGGTCAAACGACTCCATTAGGCCATTGTCCTTGTAAACGTCATACAGCCGAGGAATCTGGATGAGCCATCGAACGTTTTGCGAGAAGAGCTTGTTGTCGACGACCCAGGCTGCGAGCTTATCCCATTCATCCAGTGATTTACCATAGATGGATAGACGCCATTCGGCCATTTGGTACTTGGCTAGCTTCGAGATCGGAAATGACTTCTTTGGTGAGCTCGGCCAGATAGCGGCCCTTGATTAGGTTGTCCGTCTTTAGGAAAATTTCTCGAAGTCGAGACTCTCCAACGGGGTTGTATTTTAGGTTGAACTTGTCAAATCGGTGGAACGAGTCCACATGGGCCTGTTTTCAAGTCAGCTCACAACATTCTGACTTGATAAGTCGTGGATAACATACGTGCATATCAAGCGTGTCAATGCTCAAGTCATACGCCGTAAGATTAATACTGGCAAACACCTCGGCAAGCGTCAAGTGCTTCCCGTCACGGAACAAGACAACCTCATCCGGGTTCTTCTTCATCCTGCTCTTGATGAAGCGCAGCAAGTGCTTCTGGTTCATGGACGCCGAGTGGTGCACGTGGGTGTCTACTTTTCGGACGTTGTAAAAGTCTCTGTGAGGCACCTTTTTGCTGTCGGCAGTCTCCTGATACTCGTTGAGAAGCGCGTACAGGTTGAATTTGCCTTCGAGGTATTGGAGGCGGCGAAAGGCGAAGCTCTTGCTGGGCCCATCTGACGAGGCGGTAAGGATGCTGTCGAGGTCCATGTAGAACTGCCTGATGGTTGGGATCTGGAAAGCGGGTGTTTCGGAATCGGCACCCTCAAAGACCTCATAGACAACAGCATCGCTCAGCTTGAACGCCATGCTGTCGTCGTTTGGAGGCAACGGCAGGACATGCTCCATGTCGAAGCCATCTCCGGGCTTGTCTCCAGGGGGATAAATCTGCCAGTCGGCACCATTTCTCGGATCATCGCCATATCGCTGCAGCGAGAGGGCCATGTATTTCTGCCTCAGCGCGATGATGTCTTGGATGCTTTTGGAAATGGAGCTCAGCTCTGCCGTCACCTGTGGCTGAGGGTCGAGGAAGTTGATATTGGAGATTCCCCTGGAGGCCTCAGCTGCAAGCCTAGCGCTGTCAAGCCCAGGCACAGAAGCCTTGCCAAAAGACTCGGACAGTGCAGAGTCGCCCTCATATTCGAGGCCGCCGCTTGATGCCAGCGCTGCAACAGGGTCATTATACGAGGACGACACTGGGTCCGCAGCACCGGAGCTGTCTAGCTGGCTTCGCTGGTAGAACAGCTTGGCATCAGCCTGGGACATTTGCCGCTCAACGACCGAGTCGTAAAAGGTCGTGCGTTGAGGAATATCCCTTGGAAGCACGCCATCTTGAGGAGTCTCGGGCGGCTGAGGGGTATTTTCTCTGTCACTCTCTTCTCTGTGATGAGAACACATGTTGGGGAGAGGGAAATGACCCAATCACCACGGCCTTTTATTTTACGGCTGAAGTGGTGACGGGCGATGGTTTTTTTCTTTCTGTCTTTCTAAAGGATTGGCGTCAATCAATGTTTATTTGATACAATTACAACTATGAACGGCTGACGACATTTCCGAGGCACATATTGACGTAAGACGGACAACAGCTAAAAACAGGCTTTGGATAAAAGTACGAAAACTCAACGACACAAAAACAGAGAAACAAAAAACCAAGGAGAAAAAGAGCTCCACGTACCAGAGCAAATGAAGAACGGTTTCAATTAAATTAGAAAAAAAAAGATGTCTTATAAATATATGGCAAAACAAAATAACGGGCAATAGCAGTAGCACCAGGATAGAGTCGCCAATTTGCGAAACCTTTTTTAAGTTTTGGAAATCTCCCCAAAGAAGAGCGACATCTCCCAGCTCTTTATACTCCTAAAAGTCCCAACTAGAAGAAAAAAAAAATGAGTCAAAAGCATAAAACACGCTGAACTAATGACACACAAGAGCCGCTCCGGGATCCGCTTCGGCCGGCCGCCACCGAAGCCCGCAGGTGAGCCACGGAGGGTGCCTATAAGCGGGTATATGCATCAATCAGGGATGAACCGCATCAGTCGTATCTGCGCGGATGAATCAATTGTCATGGGATGAATCAACTTGGATTGTATCGGAAACATTGTTTGTTCAACATTAATTGTACCAACTAGAGTCAGCATGTCCAGCACCAAAACAGCAACCCTAACCGTAGAATCACCGCAATCCTCCTCCGCTCCCATCGAGCTAGAAACCATCATCCTCGAATCTCAGCCCAGACAATCTTCCCATGCCGTCGCAGATCCGGAAACAGGAGGAACAACGTCCGAGCCTCATCCCCCTCTGCCCATCTTCAGATCCTAGTCTCTGGATTCTCATTCTTCTGCGCCGGTCTGGACTCGGCAACTCTCGGCCCACTGCTGCCGCACATTCTCGACGCGTTTTCCATTGGCACGGGTCACATCGCCATCATGTAAGTCCACCCTAATCATCATCTTTTATACAATGAAACTCGTATCTAAAAAAACAAATCACCACCAGCTACGCCAGCATCTTCGCAGGATGGCTCCTCGCAGCCCTCACAAACCCCTTCCTCGCAGCCCACCTCCACCTCGGCAAGCTCCTCTTCATCGGCGCACTCTTCCAAGTCTTTGCCCAATGCCTCCGTCCATGGGCCCCCTACTCCCTCTTCCTCTCCACCTTCTTCTTCCAGGCCCTGGGCATGGCCTTCCAGGACACGCACTCCAACACGTACGTCAGCGCTGTCCGGGATTCGCATCGCTGGCTGAGCTTCATCCACGCCATGTATGCGCTCGGGGGCCTCGTCGGGCCGCTCATCTCGACGGCCATTGCTACTGCCGAGGAGGACCGTCAAGGGGGCTGGAGAATGGTGTATTACGTGACGCTCGGGACCTCTGCTTTGAATCTAGTTGCAGTTGCCCTGGCCTTTAGGGATACCCTCTTCCTGCTAAAATCGCAGTCCACAGAGGCCCAGCGCCAGGAGAGACGCAACAAGGAGGCGTTGGAGGAAGTAGGACAACTTCTCAAGCTGAAGAATGTCTGGCTCATGAGCGCCTTTTACTTTTTCCAGTCGGGTGCCTGGTCCACGTCAGGAGGTATGAGTCTTTCCTCCATGTCCATCTACACAACACAACACATCAACTAACACAAACAAACACAGGATGGGTCGTCGAATACCTCACCCAACACCGCCACGGCCAGCTCTCCAAAGTCGGCTACGTCCCCACCGGCTTCTGGGCCGGCGTCGTCCTCGGCCGCACAATCCTCGCCGAGCCAACCTTTCGCTTCGGCGAGCAGCGCATGATCCTGCTCTACAGCCTCGCCACCCTCGTCCTCCAGCTGCTCTTCTGGCTGCTCCCCAACCTCGTCGCCAGCGCCACCGCCTACGCCCTCATGGGCTTCTTCTTCGGGCCCTACTTTGCCACCGGCATGAGGGTGTCGGCCAAGATTATCCCTCGAAAGGTTCAGTCCACCGGACTGGGTAGGTTTTCCTCCTCTTCTTTCTTCTTTAGAGGTATACGGACAAGACTCAAGTATTGATGCTTACAATTGATGCGAATTAGGCCTCATCTTTGTCCTGGCACAAGCTGGTGCCGCCATCTTTCCCTCATTCACCGGCCTCATTGCAACGAGTGCTGGTGTTCAGGTTCTGCAGCCAATTGTTACCGCCTTGATTGTCGGGGGCGGCGTGTGCTGGTGGCTTCTTCCAAACGTCACTTTAAAGGAATGATTTGCAATTTGAGCAGCCAAGTATTGCATATTATATTTTAGTTGTTTTATGTATTTTGGACGCAAGCATGTATACAGTCTCTCAGACGAGCAATTCTAGTTTTATGCAGACAGCGCGTCACAACTTATACAATGGCATATATCTTCATCACGGTGTATTAGCAATGGTAAACTGGTATCATATGCTTCAAGACCGGCCAATATTCCCTTTTCTCGTTCTCTTTTTACTTCATTCATTTCCATTGCCGTGATATATCCCTTCCAATAGGAGTGAGCCCACCTACTTTGAATATCCATTGGTCTTAACCCAGTCTGCCACGTCCTGGCGGTCTCTCTCCAACCAGGAAATCTTGGATCGGATGGCGTCCTTGCTCTGTGCAAGCGACTGGTCGTAGCCGTTGTTGTTCTTGCCGGTAAAGAACTTCTCGACGCGGGCCAGCTGCTCAGACGTGGTGAAGCCAGATGTCAGCAGCGACACCATGGAGCTGAGCATGGGCAGGGTGGGTGGGTGTCGCTTGTAGAGCTCGTCCCAGTTCTCCGTCATCCAAGTAAACAGGGCTTCGATACCCTCAGGATGGGTGCGCAGGCCTGCAGCAGGCATGTAAATGTCTTGGTCCTTGACCTCGCCGTTCAACAACAGGGCCAGCGTCCTCTTGATGAGCTCGGGGTCCTTGGCTCGGCCCAGGGATCGGAGACAGGTGTTGCGCTCATCGCTGTTGGTCGAGGAATGGTACAGCCCAATGATCTTGTCATACTACGCGCGCACAGTGTTAGTACAACGCCATACCTATTGCACATCTCCTAGCTGCTTGCTTGGGAAAAGGGGGGGGGGATAAAAAACGTACTTCTTCCTTGCCGCCAAACTTGAGGGCAATTGCAAAGACACTCTTGCGAATATTGGGGTGAATCGCCGACTTGTCGCCAGCCATGAACTTGGCAAACATTTCCTTGGAGGCTGAAATGATTTTCTCGTCGCCGCTCAAGCCAGCGCTGCCAAAGAGTGTAGCCTTAAACTGCTGCTCAACATGGCCGTCCGAGTCGGAAAATTCCCATCCAAGCTCATGAGCCTTTGAGCTGACAATCTCTCTCAAGAATGCTCGGACACCGTCTCGAACAGCTTGGTCTTCAAATAGCCAGGCAGCTTGGATCGATCCAATTCGAGAAATGATCTCGTTCCACACGACAAACTCCGTCTCCGCGTCAAATCCCTTGAGAAGGTTGAGGACGCCAGACGTCTTTCCGTAGCCGGAGCTGGAGAGTGCGGCGGCGTCTGCAATCATGCCGGTCCTGTCCTCCGTGGACAAAAGACCTTCCTTGGCGGCCTTGCCCAGCTTCTCCAAGCGGCTGGGGGAGTAGAGTGTTCGGTAGATTCCAGTGTGGTTGGCATTGAGCTTGAAGAAGTCGGTGCTGGGCACCTTGAATTCTTGCTCTCGCTCCTTCAAAGCAATGGTCTCGTCAACACCATCCTTGGTCTTGAGGCCCAGGAAGACAGGGTACAGGGTGGTGTCTTCCTCGGGCTTCACGTCGCCGGTACGGAGGAAGCGGTTCTGCTTCACGTGGATGGAGCTCTCGCCTTCCTTTTCGGTGACAGTGAGGACTGGGTATCCGACCTTCTTGGTCCAAGCAGTCATGACTTCGTGGACAGGCTTGCCGCTAACCTCGGCCAACGAGTCCCATAGGTCGCTGGTCTGGGTGTTTCCATAGGCGTACTTGTTCAGGTACTTGCGGACACCCTCCAAGAACTTGTCCTCTCCAAGGTATGTGGAGATCATGCGGAGCACACAGGATCCCTTGGAGTAGGAAATGGCGTCGAAAATTTGGTTGATCTCGTCGGCTCGCTTGACGGGCACCTCGATCGGGTGGCTGCTTCGGAGGGAGTCGAGCGACAGGGCAGACTGCAAATCATCCGTGACATATGTTTGCCAAACGCGCCACTCGGGGTAAAAGATGTTGCAGGAATACCACGAAGCCCAGGTGGCGAATCCTTCGTTGAGCCAGAGACCCTCCCACCAGTCCATGGTGACCAAGTTACCGAACCACTGGTGTGCCAGCTCATGCTGGACAACCTCGGCCACGCGCTGCTTGGTGGCGGCGCCGCTCGCCTTCTCGTCCAGCATCAAGTCGACAACTCGATAAGTGACCAGACCCCAGTTCTCCATGGCTCCCTGCGCAAAGTCGGGAATGGCGACTTGATCCATCTTGGGCAGGGGGAAGTCGACACCAAAGGCCTTTTCGTAAAACGCAAGAGTTTTGGCGGCGAGGTCGACGGAGAAGCGTCCGTGTTCAATGTCCTGGCCGGGAGGAGCATAGACTCGGACGGGGACTCGGAAGTCTCGCGACTCAATGTAGTTGAGCTCGCCGACAACAAAGGCGACGAGATAGGTGGACATGAGAGGCGAGGGGTTGAAGTGGACAGCCTTTCTGGTTCCACCGGTAATCTTGGACTGGACTTGAGTTTCAGAGGCAACGTCCATGTTGCTCAAGCACGTCAAGTTCTTGTCGGCAACAAGCGTGACGGTGAACTTGGCCTTGAGAGCCGGCTCGTCAAAGCAGGGGAATGCTCTGCGGGCGTCGGTGGGCTCCATCTGGGTGCTGGCCAGGATACCCTCGGTACCATCTGGCCGCCTGTATGTAGAGCGGTAGAAGCCCGCCATCTTGTCGTTGAGCTGGCCGGTGAAGTCGATTTCCAGCTGCACCTTGGTATCCTTGGCGAGGGTATGGGAGCCGCCCAGGTCGAACTTGGTCACTTGGGTAGTTTCATCGTAGGTGATGGCAGGCGTGGCACTGTTGAGACGACATGCGGAACCGTTAGCACATCTAATTGTCTTTGCAACGAATGGAGCTGCGCAATGGCACGAGGACAGGACAGGGTTCTCACCTAACAGCCTGGCCACCAGAGGAGAGCTTTGCGCCATGGATATCCAGCTCGAGGGTGTGGAGGGAGATGGAGTTGGAGGTCTCGGCCACGTCAAGGTCGATGACGACAGAGCCGTTGTACGTCAGCTTGTCAAAGTCGGGCTCGACCGTCAGGTGGTAATGGCGAGGCACCACGTTGGCGGGCAGCAGCTCGCGGCCCTGGACGGCGGCCGAGGCCGAGCCCTCGAGACCAGCTCTGGATCGACACATGGCGGAGCAGAAGCGAGCAGACGAGGGAGTCGGAGCAACAGGAGGGCGTCGAGCAAGACGAAGGCGCGGGAACGGCGACGACGACGATGACGGTGAGGAGAGCGGAGAGGAGAGGAGAGGAGAAGATGTGGATGGTGAAAGAGGGGAAATGGAGGAATGGGGAGACGACGAAGAAGAAAGTGAGGAGAATGAAGAAGAGCTGGAAAATAAAAGAGAAGAAGAGAGTGGCCTCTTGCGAAGAGAAGGCGGTGACGGCGTATAAGAAGAAGCAGAAGCAGCAGAAGAGGGAGATGAAGCAGAAGCACAGGCGACACACCAGCCCGAGGAGCTCCTGGACCTGATGGACCGAGAGAACCCCTCCAGCTTGAATGGCGGGGTCGGCCGCAGCGTCAGTGAGTGGCGGGACCTTTTGGCGGCCCGGAGAGGCTGCAGCCACCCCATGCTGTCGCTGGTGCTGCTGGTGCTGGTGCTGTCGGGGGCGAGTTATAGAGGG